>JANZXR010299443.1:17486-28743 GCA_027575705.1 Erythroxylum echinodendron | reverse complement strand
TATTTATTTATATTTTTATTTATATAGAAATATATACAAAAATTGTGTCACAATATAACAGGCGGATTTTAAGGTCTCTCAAGCAGACATCTAAAGTGGTTCTTGCCTCCAACCATGTGATAAACGAATTGGTCAAAAGGGAGAAGAAACGGAATATTTGGACGCGAATTCATGTATATAAACAAAAGCAAAATTGGTTCACACGAAAAGAGAACCAAAAAAGAGAATGGCTTCATCACTGAAGATTGAGACAGTTGAGCCACCTCAACGATAAGTTTTTGGTGGCTCCAATTCATACCAACCTATTATGCCTCTTTGCAAAGTCCTTCCTTTATTGAATTGAATTTAATACATTCTCTCAAACTTGTGCTTGCATATACATTTTGAAGTTCAATCATGACAGCCTTTATTTATTATGTAGCTGCATAAGAATTCTCCATCTAAATTGATTAATGAACTCTGTACTTTATGAAATTGCAATTTTGTTTTCAATATGAAATAGTCTTGTGCAAGTAAGTTCTCATACTGATATTGACTAAAATGAAAACTGACCATATGGCTTTGTAGTCTTCAGCAAAGAAGTCTAGTCCAACATAAGACATTTGAATAAATAACATCTCATGAAAACCAACTCTTAATTAAAAAAGAGAATAAAAAACAAAGCATAAATCAACTGTTGTAATCAAACTTATTGTACTCACATGTTACTGATCAGTGAAGACAGTAAAAGCAGTATATGATAAACCAGACCTCATAGCTTATTACAATTTTCAAATGTACAAATATAACTCAGATACACTTATTTTTTCAAAGCCTATGCATACTTTCTAAAAGAGTAATTCGCCCAAAAACATTACAGATTCAATATCCTTCAACTCCCAACTTCTATATAAGCATATAACCTTTACACATATTGCAGAAGGATCAGGGGATATAAAACATGAGTTTAAACAGTAAGCCTAACTTATGTATCTCCATTTATTCCAAAGATTCGCATCTTATTCCAAAGATTCGCATCTTATTCATATTTGGGAACTTGGTAACAACAAGCACCAACACTACAAGAGTGTTAAAGAAAAGCATCAGATGTTGGTAGTCAGTTGTGTGTGAAGCTATCAGGTATCTAGTACAGGTAAATGCAAGTGTAAATTCTATCAGCCAAACCATGAACAAAACCAAACTCAGAAATAATGCACCCATATGTCAGAGGTAAGCAATCTAATTCAAGAAAACAATGTTGTACCAACAAACATTCATTTTGTACATGATACCTGGAACTTTTTAGATATCCTGTTTTTCTAATTAGGGGTTAAGTTGTTGCACACCTAGCCTCACTGTTTCTCTCATTCTTAAGATAAAATGTCCACAACAGTTCACCAAGACTCCCCTAGAATAGGGGAAGAGTACACTAGATCAAAATTATACACCTGTAAATCAAGAAAATGTCAAGTATCCTAATGAGCAATAAAACACTACTTTTTTTGCAAGTTTTTTCTAATAAGAAAAGTCCTCACTGCTAGAGATATTAATCCTAACTAATGAACTAGTAAGGAAGAACAGCATACAATTATTAGTAATCTCAAGATGAGCAAAAGCAAAAGGTTGATACATTAAATACATGGAAACAAGTTTCCATAGCCTTATAAATATGCTAAAATATAAAATAAATATGCTTAAATATAAAACTCGAGAAAAGAAATCATACCACAGATAATAATTAAAATACCAAACTTAACTATCAAATTATTAAAAATAGCCAAAAGCTAACTAGAAAAGCATCATCCACATACTTGTGGAACTCAGTGCATCAATAAATAAGTTTTCACATATACAATTCATAAAATGACCCAACAAAAAAGGGTCAATTGTATCATGGTTCATTGCATGCATCTATAAAGTTGGTACACTCTATAGCAAGTTGAAAGAAGAAATCATGCTATGCTTAAATGAGTGACGATGTAGAATGCATGTTTTAATGCATGATGATAAACAAGGATTGAGATGACCTTGAAAATGTGAGATTGCGGTTGAAGCAAACATATAGATAAAAACCAAGTATTAAAACTTACAACACCATAGGTACAACAGTCAAGAACTTTCTGTTGCATGTAAGCTACTTTCCATTGTCCATCTATTCCCACCATGTTAACCCATTATCGATACCTTGTTCATCCCTAAATGGAGTTCCTTTCTTCTAGTGAAAGAATTGATAAGTGATCTGAAAGTCAAGCATGATGTTTTAATCATTGTTCAGTGCAAAATAAAGCATTGAAATGAAAAAATAGCTTGACTACCTACACTTTTAAAGTGAGATAATTTTTTTAATGCATGGTTCACGGAATAATTAATTAATTATTCAAGAAAAACTACTTTTAAACAATTTTTAATAAGAATATACATAATAAAGTAAACTGAAAACAACACTTATGAATGGGGGGAAGATTTAGCCTAACAGCAGCATATTAGGTTTTAGCTTATAAGGTTGTGATTAACTTTATACGGATTTGAGTAAAGTTCAATAACTTTATAAAAAATATCCCTGAATAAAATTTATTGTTTTCTTTAGCCAAAACTAGCTAAACGTAGCTTTATTGAACTAAAAGTCACAAAGACACATCTTGTTGATCAACACCAACAAATTTAGCTGTTCTCAAGTCATATAGTTCTATGATTAAATATCCTCTCAAATAATAATGACATTGCTTCTCAAATTATAGATGATTATCATGAAAACATCCCTGAGAGAATCTAGTTGCAGTGTGATGATAGACAAAACATAAAAGTTTACCTTACTCCATAAGAACCACATCCTAAATCCTATTCCATTACATTATTATCATCCTGAGCATCACATAAATTTTAGTTTATCCTTTTATTCAATTCCAAGTTCTAGGAAAGTCGAAGAAAGCAACCATAGTGAATAATCACTTATTACGCCTCATTTCTTAGTTTAACAAGCAATTCAGAGGACATGATAATTAGATTTATAAAGCATAAAAATAGAAATTGAGAAGAAAATGGGAAGTGGGTGACTTACAGGAAGCCCAAAGATCACCACTTTTTCCCCCTATAAGCATCAGATTAAACAAAGATAAACCAAAAAGAGCAGAAAAAAGGAACTAGAGGAGACACCTTGAAGATGTCTTTGAGCGGCGTGGTCGAGAAACTAGAGGAGACGCCTTCGTCCTAGCTCCGAGCTTTTTGGAATGAAACACTAAGTACGGTCGAGACCAAGTCAGCTCCAACAGCGATCTTCGCATAAGACCGAAGGTTCAAGATAAATCAAAAAATAAAAGCAAAGGGGGAAAGCATAGATGGAGAAAGATTAAAGCTTACCATTAATAGCAATGTTGTCTTTGGTTTGGGTTAGATGATATTTGATGATTTGTGGCGATTCAGCAGATCTCTAAGTAGCAACAGGTCTCGTGGTAGAAAAAGAAAAGGTGGTAGAAGAATTAATTGGTATTAAGAAAAATTATTGAGGGTATATTAGGTAGTATATGTTTATTAGTTTACATTCCATCCTAAACCTCCGAATTGGAGGTTTTTTATTTTCACTGTTTAGGATGGAATGGAAAGTAACATGAAACCCTCCACGTCAATCCCATTCCATTTTGTTCCATTATGAAACCTTCAACCAAACAATGGAAGTGCGTTACGTTCCATTCCATTCCATTCCTAACCTTTCAAACAAACAGGCCTTAAGCCCACTTCTACATTTATTGTCTAAACAATAGCCAACTAGTTTATTTTTCCAATAAGTTGCTCCTACTTAAAGGATTTCAAGGGGTGGAAAGACATATTGAGATTCACTAGGGATGGAGAAATAAGGAATTTAGTGGAGCTTAGTAGAAGTTTTGTGATACCTGGCCATGCTGCTTTAATACCGAGGAATAGGTAGGGAAACATTACTGAGGGAATATAGATCTAGGATAGGAGTGTTATATCTAGATCCCACTAGTTGAGCAATAGAGGGAAGTTTGGTCTAGGGGTTCTAAGCAATAGGGGCCAAATTTTTGGGTGAGGAGCTCTGACTTAAAGAAAAAGGGGATATAAGACCATTAAGAATGGAAGATGTTAGGGCTAAGGCTTTAAAAGACTAAACAAAAGGATAAAAAGAGTTGGATTATAGTAAAGGAGAGGAAATTACTAGAGAAGGGCTATGACTAAAAGATGAAAGGTTTGATGCAAGTGGATTGAAGGACATTACTAGTAATGTAAAAATCCAAGGAAAGGTTAAAAAGTCCAAAAGGTTGTTACTACAAACGATATAGTTAAACTAAGTTTAATTAGAGGGAGGGGAATAGGTGTGAGGCATTTCTGGTGAGAAGATGGAGCATTTCTCTTTCTAAAACCTCGCAACCCCATATATAATGTAAATTTAATTCTACAAATTATTAAATAATTCTATCGTGTTTTTGTATATCTTATAGTCAATCAATTAGTTATAATTTTGTGATTTAATTAATCAAATATATTTTTATCTTATACATATTTGTTTAATTAACTAATGTATAAGATAAAGTGCATATGATTGATAAGATCATAATTATGAGATTTGTATAATATTTATGTATTATCCATAAATTATTCTTGGTCATTTTTAATTATATTGGACATTAATATAGCATAAAAGGATTAACAAAGGTTTTGTTTCTTCCTTATAAAAGAAGTAATCAATCTCATAAACTAAATTATGAACATAATTTTTGGTGCTTGTTAGAGAACATGTTCAATGACTTAACCTAATATAAGAATTCTATTTGAAACATTACTTATATATTTATAGAAATTTTCATTATGATAATTGTATAAGTGATCATTTAATTTAAGATCTCTAAAGTATCTCATATAGGGATTATTATATTTTAATACTACTTATAACTTATCCTTTAAAGGTAGTTTAATTGATAGTTATTAGATATACCATAATTTATATGGAGGTAGTTAAATAATCAATATAAGGTTTATCACCCTAAAGTGATTAGGGTTAGTGTTTTGTTATTTTATATTAGTATTAATTTGAGAAATCATTGGCCAAGGTGTAATGACACTTTAAAAATGGTCTTAATATGATTTGAATCAAATAGAAAAGACATTAATTTTATATTATATGTCTAATCAAAGTATTATATGATGAAAGGATTAAATTATATTAGACAAATCATGCATAGGAAAGTTAGATAAAATAATTGCGATATTGCTAATATTTAGGTAGTCATGACGTTTTACTATATGTCAATCTTATTCTATAAATATAAATTATTTAATTAGATAATTAAAGATAATTTAAAGGAGTTTAATAGCAAAAGTTATTGTTTGATCTCTAACATTTCACCAAATGTCTAAGATATCCCATGTCATTATCTTTGGTACCAATTCAACCCCTAACATTTACAAAATAACATAGTTTACACCCTAAAACCTAATTATGTTAGGTGTTCATTTAAAGGCAGTGATGAAAATGTTAGTAATGAACATATAACATGTTACATGTGCCAAAATAGCCATGTGGATGTTGACGAGGCTTTACTAATTTTTTATTTTTATTTCATCAATATTATCATTTAAAATATTTAAACAAAAATATTAACAATTTCAATGAAGAAACAAAAACCTAATCTTCATCTCTTTTTTTTCCATCTTCTTCATGGTGACAAAAACCTAAATCAAGTTTTAGCCTTCACCCATGATTTTTTGTGTAAAATATATGAATTGCCCCCTAATATTTCTTGGAAAATCTAATTTGGTCCCTACCGTTATCTATGGTATCACATTACATGTTAACATTTTTAAAATGATACTAATAGTATCCTAAATCCTAAAAAAGTTAAGTTTTTAGTAGTTTCTTATATATGGATCATCAGTTTAACTTATGTGATGTTATAATTAGAGAATGTGGACTAAGTAAACATTGATTTAATATTAAAAATAATTTCTGTAAATATTGGTTAAAGGAGTAATTTTTACCTTAATATTTCACAAAAGGTCTAAAAAAGCTCTTATCGTTATTTTTGTTACCATTTTTACCCCTATTCAGGGTAAAATGAGTAATACTTTAATAATATTAGGGTGTAAAGTGATACTAAAGATAATGAAAGAGACTTACCTAAGCCTCATATGAAATATTGAGGTGCAAATCACACCTTTAGCTAATGTTTTATTCTTACCCAATTACCTCACCCAAAATTTTATTGCTTATTGTATGGATTCTTTGCAAACAAGATTGATGAATGAAAAAAAAAACTAAATCCCTTCATCTTTGTTTTCCTTCTTCCTCGATAGTGAAAAAACTCCAAATCAATATTTCATTATCACATCCATAATCTTTTTTACCAATAGTAAGAAAACCATAATATCCACCAAGGTAGAAGATTTGCAAAGAAAAGATCACATTATAATAATTTATTTTTGATAATGTAAAAGATTCAATAAATCTAAAGAATACAAATGTGGGAATTTCTATGTGTTCTTAATCAACTACTATAGCTGAAGATGGCTTTGTTATAGTCATAATGATGATTTTATTTCAATTTTTCATATTCTGAAATGCTGAAGAAGTTTCATTTTACATGATAATGGATACATGCAATCATGTTCTTTTTGGCCCTACCTTTCAATCTGTATGATGTAAACTGATAAATTTGTTTCCATTTTGTTCTCTTTATCTTAAATTGTGAAGTGTAAAACTCAAAATTTGTTCATGTGTATCCTTAATAATTTTTTATCAACTTTGTAACATGATAATTTTATGTTTTATATGACATATATATATTGAAATTAGTATTAATATATCTTTTAAAGTTTTCGCAAAATTTAAGAGCATCGAAACTTATACATGTTTACATCCTAAAGTTTGAAAGGAATTGTAACTTTTAAAAAAAATTTGAAAGGAATTGCAACATTTAATAGATAAATGAGACCCCCAATCAATGTCATTTTATATTCTAAAGCAGGTTATTAAGATCATATTTTTTACTATCTTCAAATCAATTGATATGCTTCATGTGTATATTAATTAATCAATATGTTGATATGATATGAAGTCTTTCTTTAATTCCCTTTAATATAACATATTATTTGGCTTTTTTTACACAATTTAATATTCTTGATATATATGATAGTGTATTGTTAGTTTTGTTTTTAATAAATTCAGTTTTAAAATTATGACATGAATGGTTCTTATAATTTTACAAGTATATACTAAGTTTAAGTAAACTAATGTCATTTCTTGGTGTTCCTTTTCTTTTTTCCTAATTTTATTATTTGATCAATTAATCAAAATGTGTGTTTCTTGATTTATGGTTGGCAAGAGGCTTACAAGTAAGACAAAACATGTAAAGGCTATGAAGTTTATTTTTACCTTTAATCTAGTTAACAAATTCCTATTAAAACCTTTATTATAAGATCACCCAAAGCATTTTGAAAGCAAATAAATAGCTATCTTTATGTTAGAACACAACAAGCCAAATAAATATATTTGAGGGAACATAAATAAGTAGGTAACCCTATACCAATGCCCCATAAATTTTGATTATCTAGACACATAATATTTATAGGGGTTGGAGATAAATTTAAGTTTTATGGTTTCTCCCAATTAAATGGCATCGCTTTAATGACATAGAAGACACATCTATATCGGAACAACTTTAGGGAATTTGCCATTATTTGTTGAAATTAAATTGTCGTAACATTCCACTAAAATTTTCCAACTATAGCGCATATAAATCCATCAAAATTGTTTGCTTTGTTCTTCACAAGCATTCACATTTGAAAATTTTCTTCTAGTTGTTCATTTTGAAATTACAATATAGAAACTAAGTTATGAAAAGCTAAAATGAACATCTATATACCTTGGTAGCATATACAAACAATAAGTTATCTAGCATTGATGGATCAAAGAATGTCATTTCCTTAGTTTTATCATATACAGTGACTTAAAGTAGGATTTGATAAATGATCAAATGAATTCATAGTTTTAACAAAATGGTAATTGTAAATCAAAAGGCCTGAGAATACATACCCTAAAAGGAAGAATGTTAAGACACTATAATCACTAAGGAAAGAGGAAATGAACTTTTAATTGTGAGGGTATAAATAAAGGACTTGAAACTTAGAAAAAGGGAATAAAAAAAATTAATGATGATGGAACTTAGTTCACACATATAGTTATGTCAATGAGTATTAGTACAATCACAATAATAATGAATTGAAAATGTCTATGCTTCTAATTCTTTCACACAGTTAGCACAATAAGCATTAAACTTTAACATAAGCATATTGACATATAATATTTGTCCTAGAGTAACTTCACTATCCGTTTCCAACTCATTTTCTAGATTAATAAGAAGGTGATCCTTCAATGATGTAAGTTCTGATAGATATAGGCCCGCTAACTCCTAACTTCAGAAGATATTCTTTTATTCAAGAATGAAATTCAAATACTTATGATATTCTAATTTAACACAGACTATAGCATATAATTGCTTTTAGTATTGTCCCTTCTCTTATTAGAAAAGGAAAAGATTGATCAAAAATATAAGCCTACCACCAATGGGAGTGTCATATAGATAATTTCTTATAACAATTGAACAACTAACTAGAAAAGGAAAGTGAAAATAAAAATAAGAATAATCATTCTCTACTGATGATGTTGTTTCCAATTCGCCTCATTTAAATTATCCTTCACATTACTGAGGAACAACACCCTCATTCTCAATATAGAACGAAAAATTGAAATAAAAGACTAAATATAACTAATAATGAAAAATTGGAATTCATTATAGCTTCTTCAAATTAAGGTAGACAAAAAGTAGTAATTCTTTACACTCTTGCTATCTATTTTTCCTTAAGGTGTTTGTATACATCAATACTTTCAAACAAAAATGAATTAGTTACAACTTAATGGAGTACAATTTTTTTTGTCATATCTAAATTGGAGCAGTAACCAATAAAAAGAAGAAAGTTAATGATTTCACATGTTGCAATATAGTCCTCAAAATTATATAAATCTTCAACTTACAATTGGATAAATTCAACAGAAACTCTTATATAAATCAAAAGAAAAGAGGACTGTTCGCAAGGTTACATATGCTAAGTTTTAATATTTATTAACCTTGGTAAATTTTGCAAGCACATGGGTCGTTCGCGAAGTATTTAAGGTATCTATCCCACGAGGAGGGTTAAGCTAGTCCTAAAATCTAAGGTTATACTAAACTACAATAATTCAAAATGAATAACTAATTTAGAAAATAAACCAATTAATTAATTAATTTTAAGAATTGAATTGCAAAATCTAAAAAAGATAACAAGTCACACAAACCAATCCCAAAACCAACTTAGAAACTATCAAGTGAGAGAAAGGGGGTTTTAATCCAAAATTAACGAAAACCTAATCAATTGTCCAATTATTAAATTAATGGGTCTAGACGAAACTATGGTGAATTAGTCTCGCTCGAGTTATAATTCTTAACCCTAATTGATAATCCTTAATTTAAATTATAGAATTGTGAACTCTCGATTCACAATTGGCCCAAAACTTAAATTAGTTCTAAATTGTCTAATAACCTACTGGGAACCTGTGCTCGATCTCTCGTTACACGATTCTACCAAGTCGATTCAATTCCTTACCTATCAAATCACCTAACTCTTGTTAGCTCAATTTGATTATTTTTACCCGGCTCACCCTCTCAATCCATTTCCAAGTTATTAAGAGCAAAATTAAATCACAATTAAATCAATAAAAAACACAATTTATCAAACTTTATTAATCTCAAAAATCAAAATCCTAAAGGTGAGTATAAACAAAAACTCAACATTCAACACAACCTATTCTCAACACCTATTTCAATTCTATACATGAATAAAATTGAAATAACTGGAAAATACATCGGGAACAGAATTGTGGAGGCAGCAATAGCGAGAAACCATCTATTTTGGGAAGTACGTTGCGTCAAACTTCTTCTCCGTGTTTCTTTTCCTTTTTGTCCTTCCTCAATCTCTTGATTTCTTTTTAGGTTTTTTTCCAGAATTGGTTGACATGAAGGCCTTCCTTTTCAGACTCTCCAAAGCTATTGCATCTGTCTCATTATGATGTATTTATACTTTGGACGCCCTAAGTTTAATTCGGAATCAAAACGGTCTAAAAAATCTTGCGAAACTCGAGTTTTTTCTTCAGCTTGACGTAAGCCAGGATCGTGGCCCTACCTGCCACGATTGTGGCCAACGCCTAAACCTTTCTATCATGATCATGGCCTAGAGTTCCCGATTGTGGCCTGGATCCAAGCTCTCTATCACGACCGTGCCCAAAGTGTACAATTGTGACCTAATTTCCCTGGCTTGTCCCTCTCTGCCATGATAGTGGCCTATTATGCCAGCATCGTGGCCTATGTTTTTGTCCTCAAACTCTTCGTAACTTATCTGTTCTTTGCTGTTTACCCTGAAACACTAATGAACACATCAAGGCACCTCAAAAATATAACAAAGACTCATACTAACCTAAAAAATCAATTAAACACATAAACTTACATATTCAAACCATAAATACATAGTGAACACTCAAATTCATACTAAATATATAACAAATTAAACCCTAAAATAATAACAACTATCAACATCCCCACACTTAAATGTTTGCTTGTCCTTAAGCAAACAAAACAACAAACACGAAGCACACAATGCAAAAATGAGACAATGACTGCAACTTCATGAAATAAATTTAATCTTGAACACAATTTGAGAAGTTATATCTAATCATTAATAAGAAAAATCTATGTCTAAAGGCTTTGAACTAAATATACAAATCAATCGAGATATAATTGTCAATTTGTTTACCCTTTTAAATTGTACACACACATTAATAATTCTTTGGTCTTTCAAACTCTGCAACTATTCCTAAGTATATTTTCATGAAAATTCAAGCTTATTACAAGTCCGATAGGTTTTTATTACAAACACATTTTTTCAATTTTTTAATTTAATTTTAAACACGAACTTAGTTTTTTACTCGGAGGCAAACATTGGTGATGAATGTCGATTTGGTTACTCGACTAAGTCATTTATTAACAGCTTAGTTGAAAAGTCATTATAGCCTTTTGACGTGAAGGTACACATTTGTGATGCATGTCGATCTGGTTACTCAAATATTATCACGTTTGCAACTGGCTACTAGCTCTATTCATAATCCAAAGGCCAGCAAAATAGTAATTTATTAATAATTTTTTACCTACCTTGTCATTTTTTAGCTATTCATTTTCAT
>JANZXR010299443.1:0-17386 GCA_027575705.1 Erythroxylum echinodendron | reverse complement strand
AATCCAAAGGCCAGCAAAATAGTAATTTATTAATAATTTTTTACCTACCTTGTCATTTTTTAGCTATTCATTTTCATAAAAAATACTAGTTAAGCTACTTAAGTTAAAGGGCCTCAAATTATAGATGAATGCCAGCAAAATAGTAATTTATTAATAATTTTTTACCTACCTTGTCATTTTTAGCTATTCATTTTCATGAAAAATACTAGTTAAGCTACTTAAGTTAAAGGGCCTTAAATTATGGATGAATGTGACAACCTAAAGGGTGATAAATTTACACCAAGTCCTAATAAGCTGTATATTTATCTAAAGAACCTTAATTCACTAATTTTGTGAGCTAATGATCATTTACAACCTACTAGACAATGTTCAAAATTAAATGAATTTCACTTCATCTAAGCCATTGACATATCCAAACAATTCACAAAATGCAACTTAAACAAACTATCATACAATATGTAAAATTCACACTCAGGTAAAACACACAACCCTCCCCACACATGAATAACACATTGTCCTCAATGTAAAAAGGGTACAAAAACACACTAAGGGGTAATAAAACACAATATACAAAAAATATAAGAAGAAAATACTAAGAAAAATGAAAAGAAAAGGGTTAGAACACGAAACCGTTTGTGGTGATAAAGGTGGTGATGGCGATAGTTTTGAGACCAAATCCACTTAACATCAAGAGTGTTTCCCTATCTTATAAATGATTAAGGAGAGCAAAAGAATTAGCAATCCAAATCATTCAAAACTTATTTAAGAATTTAAAACAAACATAATAATATAAAATTTTAAATCTAATTACTAAATGTGCTAATTTATGGTCATTAGTTTGACCTCTATCCTTTAAAACTAAGCCAAGATCAATTATGAGCATCTTGCTTCTACCCTTTCCATTCAACATCAATTTTGTAGCCTGTGAGTAAGCTACAAATTGTAGAATGATTAGAAGGACAATATTAACAAATTTGAGAAACCAATTAAGCTCAGTGATGTCCTTTTTTCTAACAAACTGTCAATAAAATAGGGAATAACAAAACTCTCTGAATCATCTATTGAATCCAAAAGTTTTTCGTGTATAAAGATGGGTTGCTCTCTTTCTTCCTTAGCTACCTTCTTCCCCTTTGCTTCTTCCGCTTCATGAACAGAGACTTTCATCGGTTCTTCAAAATCTTTGTCTATTGCCGTCTGTTCTTCGTCCTATTGTTCTTCAGAAGATTAGAATAGATCAACTATCTTAAATGAGCTACTAACTTTCAGATTTTTAATTACATCATTTATGTTGAATGTCATTTGATCATCATCAATCCAAAAGATAGAGTTCTTTTCCCGAACATCTCCCTAAGATTTTTCGTTGGTTACATATGGTATATCAAGAATTAGTGTATGATAGGGATGGTTGGCATTATTTTCTTCATCCTCTTCTTTGATTTCTTGGTCTTCTCTAAGGTCAGGTTTGGCTTAATTTCTAGTTTTTTCTTCTAGCTCTACCCCATTCCTAAGGGTGATAGTCTGACATGGCTCTATTGAATTTACATTCATGCTGCGTAGACAGTTTTCCATACTTCACTTAAAAAATTCCCTAGAAAACTAACCTATTCGAACATCTAGATTGTGAATAGAAGAGGCATGATCTTCGGTTACTTACTCAAACTTCTTTTCTAATCTCTTATGGTTCTCTTCCATGTCCGTAAGCTTATCCATGATTTTGTCCAACTTGGACTCCCATGAACTAGATTCATCTTGCTGAAATTCAAACAAGTCTTGATGTCCCATGTGTACTTGCATTGTTGGAACAATAGAAATTTGGTGATTATGCCACCTCGAAATGTATAGGTTCATATAAGGATGATGATTTCCCCAACTAAATTGGGGCTTGTTGAACTCCACAAATGTCCCTTGCTCCTTATAATACACATCCTCCATGATCATTCTTTTTATCTCCTCTTAGCATTCAACTTTTCAAATTTTTCATTCTCACTCTAAGAAGTATTGATGTGTCTCTACTTTACGCCCCAAATTTTTTTAATTAATTAAAAAAAGAAAGTAGAAAATCCTTAGACTAAAGAACTAAACTAATCGCCTCCTCGGTAAAGGCGCCAAAAACTTGTTCATAAGGTTACATGCGCTAAGTTTTAATATTTGTTAACCTTGGTAAATTCTACAAGCGTACGGTTCATTTGCATAGTACATAAGGTATTGATCCCATGAGGAGGGCTAAGCTAGTCCTAAAATCTAAAGTCATATTAAACTACAATAATTCAAAATTAATAACTAATGTAGAAAATAAACCAATCAAATAATTAATTTCAAGAATTGAATTACAGAAATCTAAACAAGATAACAAGTCACATAAGCCAATCCCAAAACCAACCTAAAAACTATCAAGTGAGAGAAAGGGGGTTTTAATATGAAATTAACAAAAACCTAATCAGTTGTGCAGTTATCGAACTAATGAGTCTAGATGGTCCTAGGATGAATTACTATCTCTCGAGTTATTATTCTTAACCCTAATTGATAATTTCTAATTTAAATTATGGAATTGTGATCTCTCGATTCATAATTGACCCAAAACCTAAATTAGTTCTAAATTGTCAAATAACCTACCGGGAACCTATGCTCTATATCTCGTTACACGATTCTACCGGGTTGATTCAATTCTTTACCTATCAAATCACCTAACTCTCATTAACCCAATTTGATTATTTTCACTCGGCTCAGCCTCTTAGTCTATTGCCAAGTTATTAAGAGCACAATTAAATCAATAAAAAACATAATCAATCAAAATTTATTAATCTCAAAAATCAAAATCCCAAAGGTGAGTATAAACAAAAACTCAACATTCAACACAACCTATTCTCAACACTTGTTTCAATTCGATACATGAATAAAATTGAAATACCAAAAAATACGTCGGGAATGGAATTGCAGAGGCAGCTACAAAAAGAAACCACTGTTCCGGGAAGTACGTCGCGTTAAACTTCTTCTCCATGTTTCTCTTCCGTTTTCTCCTTCCTCAATCTCTCGATTTCTTTCTAAGTTTTTTTCAGAATTGGCTTACGTGAAGGCTCTCCTTTTCAAACTCTCCAAAATTGCTGCATCTGTCTCATTATGATGTATTTATATTTTGGATGCCCTAGGTTTAAGTTGGGGTCAAAACAGTCTGAAAAAATTTGCAAAACTCAGGTTTTTGCTTTAGCCTTACATAGGCCACAATCGTGGCCCGCGCCTAAATATTTCTATCATGACCGTGGCCCAGAGTGCACGATTATAGCCTAGATCCAAGCTCTTTATTACAACCATGCCCAAAGTGCACGATTGTTACCTAGTTGCCCTGGCTCGTCCCTCTCTGTCACAATAATGACATGTTGTGCCATGATCATGGCCTATGTTTTTGGCCTGAAACTCTTTGCAACTTCTCCGTTCTTCGCCATTTATCCTGAAACACTAACAAAAACATCAAGGTACCTCAAAAAATTGTTCGTGGCCTATGTTTTTAGCCCGAAACTCTAAGTAACTTCTCCGTTCTTCACCGTTTATCCTGAAACACTAACAAACACATCAGGGTACCTAAAAAATATAACAATTAAGCTCAAAGACTCATACTGACCTAAAAAAACACTTAAACACATAAACTAACACAATTCAATCATAAATACATACTCAACACTCAAATTCATACTAAACATGTAACAAATTAAACCCTAAAATACAATGCAAATGACAACTATCAAGGACAAGGAATAAGTAATCATACTTACTCAAAATTGTGACCATCGTTAGAGTCAACGAGAGCAACCTTTATACAGTTTTATGTTTCTTTTCACTTAAGGGTAATAAAACCTTTATACAGTGACTCAAACTCAAATGATGAAGACATTGCTATGCTAACATGTGAATTCAAGAAGTTCCTTAAGAACTTAAACTCAACCAAAAAGGGCAACACAAGCAAGGGTAAGTCCTCTTCTTCTTCATTCAAGAAGAATGTTAATGGTTGCTTGAAATGTGGCAATTTGGACCATATGATCAAGGATTTCCATAAATGGGATGAAGCACGTGGGAAGGAATGAAACAAGGAACTTGGTAAGGAATGTGGAAAGAAATTTGATAAGAAAGAGTTTAGAAAAACCATGTCAGCTGTATGGGGAGGTCGAAATGACAATGAAGTTTATTCCAAAGACTTTAATTATACATCAAATCTTTGTTTGATGGATGATTTTAGAAAAAGTACAATATTTACTGAAGATGACTTTAAGGTAAATGCATTTGAATGGAAAAGATCTTATAAAAAATACTTAAAAGAAACATTAATTTATTTATGTGGCTTTCTTTCGAATAATTGTGAAGATAGTACTCATGTAGTTGATGTCTTGAAAGTTATTATTCTAAGGTTAAAGGAAGATTTAATGGTCATGATTAAAGAGAAAATCTTGTGTGAAATGAAATATCGACTCTTAAAGAGGAAAACTCTAACCTAAAAGAAAAGGCTATAGAACTATAAAAGAATGATACTACTCTTACTTGAAAGTTAAATGAACTGAAAGGTTCTACTGATCCTAGTCAAATTGAGAACTTGAGAAATTAGTTATCTTATAATAAAATTGAGTTAGTAAGTCTTAAAGAATAATTTTTGAAAAATCAATCTTCTAAAAATAGTAATTAGAACAATAATAGAGCAATATTAGATCTTGCAGCTTCTCTCCCAATTCCTATCCTTGTTCTTCCCAAAAACCCTTACAAGGTAAGTTATCCCTTAAACACCTAGGTTGAAAAACTGTCTAAACAAGTTTCAAATTTGAAAATTGAAAACAGGGATTTAAGAAAAAAACCAAAAAAAGGTAAAGAATAAATATAGAAGAAGGGTAAGAACCAAGCTAAGGAACCTACTAAATGAATTATTAAAGCACACAACAATGCTACAAATGAGCTAGGTTTTAGTAGGAAAAAGAAAGATTGATTTTAGTGGGAAAAAGAAAGATTGATATAACAAAAGCAAAATATATTGTCTTGCTTAAGTATATTGTTCGTATACATTATGACAAGACATGTAACACCCCCTATATGAAACCTACAACCACCCGGTAACCAAATTCTTATACAAATAGTTACAGCATACATTTCTATTCATTTATAGGGTTTATCATCACACATTTTTCTATTCAATGCTACACTTTTACATAATAAAAAAGCTTATATCATTTAACATTGTCATTGAAAATTAGTATTACATATTTATATTTACATGTTAATCCAAAAGGAAAACATATAATTTCCTTTGTTACATATACAACCATTCTTTAATCAAAAGACACATCCAAAGGTACTTTTTCTCCTAACTGTTGGCCTTAGTCCCTATAGATGTTCCATGTAACTCACTCCTATGACTTGAACCTACACGAATTAACACCTGTGTTAAGCTTGAAACTTAGTGGGTAAAATACTTAGTTTGGATGACCACTCACAACAATCATCTGCCAAGCACACACATTCAGAAATATCACAACTCAAATGCCATAAATTCACATTTATTAACCAAACATTGATATTCAATCCTATGTAAACAATGATGGCATACTTAAGCAAAGTACATAATTCAAATATGTCCATATACTAAAAATGCACATTTATAAGCCAAATATTGATATTCAATGCACATTGATACAAGTTATCAATACAAATGAAATTAATCATCAATACCAATTATTTTTGCTGTCATGTTGTATTTCTTATTTATAATCATTTACTTTACTTTCTATGTTAGGCCTGAATATTTCCACAGGTGTGGATAATGGGAGTTATGGATATCTGAAGATGTAAAAAATGTGGATACCTGAAGGCATCAAACTATGGATACCCAAGGCATCAAATTGTGGATAAATTATAGTATCGAAATGAAGACATCATTAGTGTCAAACTGTAATAGCTGCATTGTATCCCTATAGGCATGCCTATCTATCCACCACCATGGCAATAGAGCAAGCACTGTAACATTTCCTTTAACCATTTTCCAATTTCACAATTCATATAATGACAAGTCATATGATGTATATTTTAAATCATAAAATTTGTATTTGTGTTCATACATGCAAGTAATAACTTACCACCATTATAATGATGTCAAAATCACACTTGTATAATCATACTATGCACATATGAGTGATAAATATATATATAAATTATTTATTTACATGAAAGTTTTCTTTGGAATGCATTACACTCAATCTTAAATTCCAATGTTCAATCACCCAATTCACTTATGGTCAGCCCTATTTCGTTTATTTCTAGGTGTTTAAAAATTTTCATACACATTTGAAAAGGTTCAGATATGATTCGGTAAAAATCAAAGATGAAAATAAACTTAAAATAATGCAATTTCCCTCCCATTGTGTCCCCTGCATAGAATTCATACCTCCATTTGTTCCAAAATTTTCATATAGAAAAAGTTCAAACTAGGGTTTTACATCTTCCAGAAATTTTTTCTACTATATCTCTAGTTTCCAAAGCATTAAAAATCAAGTCATTTGAATTTTTAAATCATGAGACATAGACCAAACATTAGAAGCTGCTCCAAAATAAGGGCAGCATCAAGTCACCATTTTTTTTTCTCAATCTCCATGTCATAAAGCCAAAATTAAGTCAGAGTCTCTTGTAGAGATTTTTATTTCTATATCTTATTTTTCATATGCAACTAAAATCACTTAATTTAGAGGTCTATAGGCTGATTTCTGACCCAAACAATATTACTGGTTAAAAAAAAGCATAGACAGAATTCTAGTACATGATATTCGCTTGTCATATTCAACCGATTCTATGCAAGGCAACACCAAAGCTTAATCCCAAAAACCATTCCACATCCAATGAACCTTTGTATCCATTCAAACGTACAAAAAAAGATAAATTAAACTAAGTGTAGTCCCAAATCTTAAAATTGGCAAAGTAGTTCTTCTAATGCCTTTCCTTCCCTTCCTCTTTGGCTTTGCTTCACTCACCAACTAGAAACACTACAAAAACACATCTCAACCCCACTTCCAACCTTATAATTTTAAGTCTTCATAAGCAAAGCAAGAAAAGGTAAACATGATTAGAAAATCCCTAACTTTTACCTTGATTTTCACCTAAGTATGATGAAGACGGTGAAATGGATAGGGGAAATTTTGAAGTTAAAACCCTCAAAGCGTCAACCATCTTCGCTCCCCATATACCATTTCTTGAATTTTTTTAGTCTTAGATTCATGTTTCAATCCCATTGGACCATATGTTATAATCCTATTAGACCATGTGTTACAATCCTGTTGGACCACGTGTTATAATTCTATTGGACCATGTGTTACAATTCTATTAGACACACATAAGCTTTAACTTATTGGTCACATATGCTTTAATCCAATTGGTCCATGTGTTAACTTTAGAAAAAATTCCATATTGGTCATTCTTCTTCCTTTAATTCCCACATTAGCCTATGATCTTATTAATTAATTTCATTCCTCTGTGTCTTAGTTTTCTAGTGGAATAAATTTCATGCAATTTGGTTAATTATATTGGAAGCTATACCCAAAAAGCTACAGGTTGTTCAAAAACAAGAACAACGACCAAAACTCAACTTTAAACTAGAATTCAAAAATCTTAAAGGTAAAATCAAATTTCGGTTCCTTCACCAAACTTATAGACCTATATCTCTAGTTTAATCTTCAATTGGAATTATCCAATTTAGAGGTCTACAAGCCTATATGTGGTCAAATTACATAAGTTTATTTAGTGAAGTCTATCCATCCAGCTAGGTACGCATCCCAAATCAACTAACTTTGGTCTTATCATTTAAGAGCAATGCAAAAACACATTCAATTTATCCAAAAACATTCTATAAGAAAATGGGATATTTCTTTTACCAATTCCCCTCACATCACATTCATAAATCCAAGCAAACATATCAAAAATTCCTATGCATATTTCACGTCTAAGTATGTATGCCCATGATGAAACGAACAAATTACCTATTTACCCATTTCTTTTACATTAAGTACCATTATGTCTCTTATTATACTTATATGCACTTAATTTATTATGTTCACTTCTTAATACACCCTAGACATGCTATAATACTTCTAGGGTATATCTTGGGGCCTTACAAGACAAGCCATCATATGTTTGAATTCCATCATAGGGAAAAGACTAACAGAAAAAACTGTGCTTATAAAAAGTGTGTGTGGATTAGAAAGAGTGTTTTAAAAGCCTATTATGTTAGAAAGGGACCCAAATAAGTTTGAGTTCCTAAATCTAAACCCTAAACAATATTTACAGGCTAGAGTGAACGGTAATAACCAATGGAACCTTAATAGCGTTTGTTTTAAGCACATATAGGAGACAAATCTAAGTTCCTCTCACTCAAAGTCTTCTATGGTGGAACTGTAACTTTTGGAGACAACATGAAAGGTAAGATTATTGACATTGATAAAGTAGGTAAGTTGTTATCATATTCCATTGATAACGTATAATTAGTCAAGGGTCTAAAATATAATTTTCTTAATATCTCACAATTTTGTGACAAAATAAATAATGTACAATTTACTTATGCTAAATGTTTAAATTGTGAGAAATGATATAAATGAGATTGTTCTTGAAGAAATAAGATGCAATCACATTTATAAGGTAGATCTTGACTTGTTTCTTGATGTTAATGTAACATGTTTAAGTGTTCTTTAAGACAATGCTTTACTCTAGCATAAAATACTTCGACGTGCCAGTTTATCATTGTTACAGAATCTTATTTTATGTGATCTTATCAATAGTTTAACTTATATGAATTTTAAAATAAGCAAGGTTTACAAAGCCTTTGTGAAAGGAAAATAAGTTCATTGTCCTTTAAAGGCTAAAAAAATGGTAAGAATAAGTAAGCCACTAGAACTGTTGCATATCGACTTGTATGGATCTATGATAGTGGTATTAGAGGAGGTAAGAGATATGTTTTGGTTATAGTTGATAATTATTCACATTACACTTGGACCATATTTCTTTTAGCTAAAGATGAAACTTTTGATGAGTTCTTTGTGTTTGCTAGAAAGATCTAAAAGCACTTTGGACATTAACTACTCTCACTTTGTTTTGATCATGGCACTAAATTTGATAATTTAGCCTTTATGGACTATTTTAGGGAACATAGTTTTAATCATAACTTCTTAGCCTTGAGAATCCTACATCAAAATGGAGTTGTGGAGAGAAAGAACTAAACCTTAGAAGACATAGCTAAAATGATGCTTATAGCTAATGGATTTTATAGGAAATTTTAGGTTGAGTCTATAAACATTGCATGTTACATCATAATAAGGCCATTATTAGACCAATTTTTTAAAAAAAAACTCCATATCAACTATTTAAGAGTAAGAAACCAAATATTATGCTTATTAAAACATTTATGTGTCAGTGTTATGTTTATAATAATGGTAAAAACCACTTAGTGAAATTTGATCCTAAGAGTGATGAAGTAGTTTTCTTATGATACTCCTCTCATAGTAAAGCATATAAGGTGTACAATAAAAGAACTATGCACTTAGAGTGAAGTGTACAAATTATCTTTAGTGAAACTGATGCTTTAACTAATCATGTTGTGCAGGATGTTGATTTTGAGATAAGCTTGGTAAGATCATATACTAATGATGATCTTAAAGAAGAATAGAAGCAACAATGCACTCAAAAAGATAGGGATCTTAAACACCATAATGCTTTGTAAGAAAGAGAATGTCCTGAAGGAACTATTGGAAGAATTGGAAATGACACACAACATTTCAGTTCCAATTTTACGGAATCGAATCCTACCAATTAACAAATTGAGGTTTCCCAAACTTAAGAAAGTTTTATATCAACACCCTTTTTGCCTAAACCATGGAAACATTAGAGCTCTTATCCTTTAGACTTGATATGAAGTGACCTTAATAAAGGAGTTCAAAAAAGATCTAAACTTCAAAATTTGTATGCCTTTTATACCTTTTATACCTTTCTCTCATTTGAAAAACGTAGTGACTATCAAAACGCACTAACTGATCATGCTTAGATTTTAGCTATTTAGGATGAACTACACCAATTAGAGAGAAATAAAGTGTGGCCCCTCATATCCAGATCAAATGATAGAACTATAATTGTTCTAAAATGGGTTTACACAAATAAATTTGATGAAAATGGTTAATCTTAAGAAACAAGGCTAGACTAATAGTCAAAGGCTACAATCAATAATAAAGGATTGACTACAATGAGATCTTTGCACAAGTAGCCCTTATTGAAGCCATTAGGATAATTGTATTTTCTACTTACATAGGATTCAAGTTATATCAAATGGATAATAAGATCACCTTTTTAATGGTTATTTAAAAGAGGAGGTCTACATAGAACAACCTCATTTTGAAAAATCCTAATTTCCCAAACCATATTAGTTAATTAGATAAGGCTCTTATGGATAGAAACAAGCTTCTAATGCTTGCTATGACAGGTTGTCAAAATTTCTTTTAGAAAATGGTTTTCAAAGAGGAGTAGTAGATAGAACATCGTTCTTAAAAAATAAAAGGGAACAACTATTAGTTGTTCAAATATATGTAGATGACATCATATTTGGAGCAAATAACACTTCCATGTGTGGAGAATTTATAGGTTTAATGAAGAATGAATTTCATGGGAGAATTCACATTCTTCCTAGGGCTTTAATTCAAACAAATAAGGGAAGGAACACTAATCCATCAATAGAAATACCTAAAAGAACTTATCAAGAAGTATGGTCTTAAAAATTCCAAATCCTATGATACACCTATTCCTATTATGGCTAGGTTGGATGAGAATGAAAAGGGAAAAAGTGTTGAGGAGAAGGTTTATTAAGGTATGATTATATCTCTTTTATACTTGACTACTATGGACTTGATATTGTTTTCAATGTAGATTCATGTGCAAGGCTCCAAGTGAATCCAAAAGAGTAGTAAATGAAGGCAATCAAAAGAATTTATATCTCAAAGGAACAAAAGACCTTGCTATTTTGTACCAGAAGTGGAAATTTCAACTTAGTGACAAACTCAGATGTAGATTTTTCAAGACATCTCATTAATAAAAAAATCACTTCAAGTATGGACAATTTCTTAGGACATTATCTTATTTCTTGGGGTTCTAAGAAAAAGAACTTAGTTGCTTTATCCACAATTGAGGCAAAATATGCATCTACTGCTTCTTATTATGCCAAGATCTTGTGGATAAAATAATAATTAATGGATTTTGGTATGGATGTTGGAAGTGCTATTAAGATCTCTAAGAACCTATACAACATTCAAAGACAAAACACAGTCAAATTGTCATCATTTTCTTAGAGATAATGTAGAGAATGGCCTAATTGAGATGAAATTTTCACCAAACCACTAAGTAAAGAAAGATTTGAGAAACTAAGGCTAGAACTAGGCCTGATTAAAAAGGCCTAGGTTATTCTTTATTTTCACAATGATTGGCTAAAAAAGAATATATTGCATAATTATTTGTAATTTTGTTTGCTCATATAAATATTTTTCAGTTTCATAAAACATATGGAAGCCAAGCTAGAAAGCATATGAATATTCATTGAGAACTACTAATATTACCCTTACTTTACTAGAGTACACCCTAAGGGATGTCTAATTAAGAGTTCTTAATATGGTTCTTTTATTTCTTGCATTTACCTTCATTTCTTTAATTTTTCCCCTTATTTATAAGTCTTGAGTTTCATTTACCTTAAAACTTTACACCTTCCTCTCATTTTTAGCTTTGAGTCATTTTTTGAGTTAAACATCACACATCCCTCTCTTTTGTTTTTAGGTTAACTCAAAAGTCACTCACTACCCTTCTCATGCAAACCTTAATTGTCCCTTAATCCCACTATCACCCAAAATCTCTTTCTCTCATTTGTTGATTTCTATTTTTCCAAAAAGCAATTAGTCTTGTTGAGGTGGAGAAAGAAAATTTTAGTCAATATATCCTCTGGAAAATGGAAGTAGAACCGGCGGGTAAGGATAAGGACGAAAGGTCAAAAAAGGAGAATGGAAAGATTGAAGAAGGAAATAGAAAAGAAGAAATAGAGGAAACTTGTGAAGAAAATTGGTTAAAAAATAGGTAGTGAAAATTTAGGTAGTCTCAAATTTCTAAGATCACGAGTTGTGGGGGAAAAGGGATTATTGGATGAGTTTAATGATAAAAATTCCAGGAAACCCATATTGGGAGTTGTTAAACTAGTTGAGGGGGACTATAATAAATTGATAAATGGTGATGATAATGACTTGATTATTGTAGGGCACCAAAAGAGGAAAAGAAGAGTAACGGAGGCTCTACCTAAGCCTCCATCCAAAAAGACTAAAGTAACTTCTTCCAAAAATCTCTTCATGAGATTCATTCCCTCTTCATATGAACCTATTTCAAAGAGACTTCTTTCCTCTGTTTCAGATAATGAAGTTAATTCCTTACGAAAAATGAGCTTGCAAATAAAAAGAAAGGAAAGTAAATTGCCTTCGTTAAACCTGATCTAAAAAAATGGATGCATTCATTGTCAAAATTAGGTAACATCCTTGCAATTTCCTTTGGATAAACAAGAAGAATATAAAGCTACTTCTATAGTTAAGAAACTTATATTTCAAGGATAGGAGGCTTTGGTGAATACTATTTGCAAAAACAAATTTTATAAAGATGAGATTGCTTAATTAATATGTTGGGATGATTGTGAACAAAGTCTTAAAATCGCTTTTAATGGTGTTTATATACATCTTGACCCAACTAGATTAAGAACTATTTTGGAGATACCTTATAAGAGCTTTAATGAATATCTCATCGTTCACAAAACTCTACTGGGGCTGTTTCCATTGTTAAAATGGCTCCTAAAGAAAAAAGCTCTGTTACTTGATTAGGGCTACTTTAATACGCAGATAAGAAGGTAGGAGTGTTACATAGATTAAAGACATGGTTCTTATAGACCTTATTAACTATAAGGTTGAATTTAACGTACCATCCATTATCATCCAACATATAGCCTTATATAATAGGTCCCCAAGCTATAAATCATGCATTAGGTTATAGAGCCTTTCTTGAAAAAATCTTGAATGAATTTAAGGTTCCTTTTAGAAGCAAAGGGGTTGCTTTAGAGAAAGTAGACAAGATGGATGCAAAAAGTTGAACAAAACTTATTATCAAAGCTTGTGATGAAAAAGGATAAACAAGTGGAGGAATCACAAACTGATTATTCTAAATTCAGGAACATGGCAACTGTAAAAAGCAATTCCATTCTACCATTAATTTGAGCCCCTAGAAAGCCAAACCAAATTATGAAAATAGTGGTCTCAAATCTTATAAATTTGCACAACTCAAAAAGCTCTTGAATATTATGGTTGTTGCTCTTCACAAGATTAATCCACTTAGGGAGGAAGAACATAAGGATGATGGGAAGCAAGATAGTTCAGAGGATGATGTTTCATTCAACTGATGACATTATCTACTCTCAACTTAATAGTTATTATTTTTCTTGTTCTTAGCTACTTCTTTTTAAGATCTAAACTCCTGACTAATTTTTTAGTTGTTCAGAACTATATTCCAATTCTCTTCTATGGACAACTTAGACCTTTTTATGATCTACGTTCTAGTTGGGTAGTAAATATCAATAGTCTGATATTTGAGCTATTTGGAGGTCTCTTATCTTAGTTCCCATATCTATTGTGAGGGCTAAATATAGTAGTGATATTATGTGTTACATTTTTTATTATAAATATTTTTGTGTAACTGAATGTTCTTTTTGATGATGAAAAAACGGGGCTCATCTATAGTGCTAATTACGTTTCTTGTATTTTCCATCTACTTAGATTGATTTGTTTTGATCTCTTTGGATTATTCAATGACTTTTTGTTTCGTAACTTTAGGAATGGGTGTTTTTTTTAATTGATTTTTGCATTTAGTTTGTCATCATCAATAGGTTTGATTTTTGCATTTATTGGACTAGTATGCCTTTTATGATGATAAAAATACTAATGCAAATATAAGCCAACCTCATTCTTGAGTTACATAGATTGTAGATTGTGAATAAAAAGAACAGTTCTTCATTATGGTTAAGTGGCTTTGTAAAGCATGAAGTTTATTTTTATTGTAATTTTAGACTCTATGTAAGGGAGTCTTGGGATGGTATATATAACCTTGTCTTATTAGTAAGACATTGATGGAACATTCTCATATTACATATATGTATGTAAAATTGCATTATTTATGATAAGATACAAATTTGGTTTTAATAACTTGCATTTTGATGTACTTTATATTTAAAACCATTCAATAGGTTTGGATTTAGTTAATAATATGTCAACATATAAGTAAATCTCTTTTCTTACAAATAAGGAGTACTTGTTTCATTTAATAAAATTTTGGTGTAAGTCTAAGTGTTGAATATTGTTGTATAAACTTGGACTCCTTATGTGAGTACTGTGAAAATAAAATTTATGTTTATCATTTGCATTGGATGTTAGTAATTGCTAATATATCGAATTGGTTCATTAACCTTTTTTTTATAAAAAATAGAAGCATTTGGATAAGATTAGATGTACTAGATAACTTTATTAAAATTTAAATTAGAAGGTTGTGAAAGTTTGTTAAGATATATAAGATAAAATTTACTTTGGCATGATCTTATCATTTCTAGGTTTATCTTATCATTTCTAAAATTAGTCACCATTCTAAGAAGTGTATAAATAAGAGATCAAGAGTTCATTTTATGTGTGTGGAATGATACAAAATTAAGCGTCTCCTATTGATCATTTTGCACACACATGTAAAATACTGCAAGAGTTCCATCTGTTGTCCTTTCAAGTAAGTATATTCTCCATTCCATCTCGAGTTTTCTCATAGGTTTTATTGTACCTTTTGCTTATCTAAAAAGTATTTGAAGCAACTTTATTTCATTATTTTGTGAGAATTAATGAACCTTATGTAAGGTTTTTAGAGAGTAGCATTGAGAACTATTAAGTGTAGTTCTTCATTACTTCGGGTACGAGATAGATTAGGATCTACATGTACCATTAAGTTGGCTCATAAGTTGGTAAAATCATTTGAAAATCTCACTAGGTCGTAGTTTTTTCTACTCTCAGGTCAAGGAGGGTATTCACATAAAAATATTGTATGTTGATTCTTTACATTTTGTTTTTAAATTTTGGTTAAGAACTTGACTAAAACAAAGTTAACAAAATTAAAACTCGATTAATATAAGAAAAATGTGTTACTCAATTCAACTCCTCTTGAGTAGTGCTTGATCATTCTAAAAAATGAGAGAATCTTCAATATTCGGACATTTTATACAGACTTTACCAAAAAGTTTCAAGTATTGTAATTGAAAAACTCCGAACTATAGCATAGTCAGGAAGACAACTTGAAGACCAAGACGAAAATCATAACCTAACGAACCTAATCTATCGAGGCGCATATGATTCGCGTCAAATATGGTTCAATGATCAATTCTCGCCATACGGCAAAACCTCTTCTTGGTAGTCTAGCGTTTGTCAGCATATAATGAAACAAAAACAAGCCTGGAACAACAAATAAACTTTGAATTTGGAATTTGCACTCTCAACTGATTCTGAATCTGCATAAAGTCGAGTTTCTTACATCTGAAGAAAAAGGGCATGCAAAAATGATTAAATAATATATGAAATTAACGTGAACTCACCAGACATTGTGCGATCTATTTATCCTGCTCCCAGCCTCCCAATCTGGTTGTTTTTCCTGAACTCATTTCCCAGTTTGCTGGAGCGTTTGGGCCTAAACCACATGGGTAGATCCTCAATAGCTCAGCAGCGTTATCTCTTTGGATTTGGACCTCTCCTACACAATTTATCAATCCACAATCTATTAGATTTTGTCCAAAATGTCTCACTTGTGTCATTGTCCCCATGAAACAAAGAAAGTTCTCATTTCTAGTCTTTTCAAAATTATCAACCTTATCAATAAGTATAACAAATTTCCCAAATAAATCCTAAAATCGACAGACCAAATAAGGAGGACGAACAGTAATAACTTGGTCCCCATGCTTAAAGCTGCAAGACAACTCGTCTGGTATATTGTAATTGCAATTATAGACAGTAAAATTGATGTCATATCGCTCAAAACTCTTGTCGTATTTAACTCTTGATTAACTTTCGGCAAAAACCAAACCAAAAAAAAACAATTAATTATACAATTTAATTAAACTCATTTATCTTCATTCAGCACCTTGAGACTTGAGAGCCGTTAAGGCCCACGAGCTTACAGCCTGTTTGGTTCAAAGAATGGAATAGAGAAGGAATAGAATAGTTATTCTTAGGAATAGAAAAGATGAGGAATAGAACAGAATGAGTATTACTTTGTTTGGTTTACGGAATAGAATAGAGAAAGAATTTCTATTCCAATGTTTGGTTTGAAAATATAAATTTGGAATAAGAAAGGAATAAGTAACAAAAGACCAAAATGCCCTTATCATCATCATCATCATCATCATTATTATTATTATTGACTTTATTTATAACAATATTATTAAATATTGTTATATATTTTCTACTTATTATTAAATTATTAATTTTTTATTGTTAATTATATTATTAAACTTATTATTATTATTATTATTATTATTATTATTATTATTATTATTATTATTATTAATTGTAATTATTATTATTATTAATTATTAATAAATTTTGTACTTATTATTATTATTATTATTGTTGTTGTTGTTGTTGTTGTTGTTGTTGTTGTTGTTGTTGTTGTTGTTATTATTAATTATTGTTATAAATTTTCTACTTACTATTATTAATATTTTTATATTTATTATTTTTATTCTAAATTTCATTATATAAAATTAATTATCTTATTATTATTATTATTATTATTATTATTATTATTATTATTATTATTAATTGTAACTATTATTATTAATAATTATTAATAAATTTTGTACTTATTATTATTATTGTTGTTGTTGCTGTTGTTGTTGTTGTTATTATTATTATTATTATTATTATTATTATTTATTTTAAATTTTTTACTTATTATCATTATTATTATTAATTATTAATTATTTTTATTATTATTACTAGTAATTGATATACATTTTCTAGTTATTATTATTCTTATTCTTATTATTATTATTATTAATTATCTTTTTCTACTTATTATTATTATTATTATTATTATTATTATTAAATCCTATTTTTAGTATTAATTTTACTTTCCAAAAGTTTGCAGTGGTTAATTTTTCTGGGCCGACTCATGTCCACATTCATTATGTAGTTGGTATTGCAATATAAAGTAACATGGAATGATATTAAACCAAAATAAAACATAGGGCTTTACTAAAAAGTTAGTTAGTTGAACAAAATATAAGTTTCAG
>JANZXR010297419.1:0-28810 GCA_027575705.1 Erythroxylum echinodendron | reverse complement strand
ATGACTTAATACATGCCACATGTCCAAATTCCCATGGATTTAAACTAGTTCTCTTATTTAACTAGTCCAATCAATTTAAATTTTTACTCCAATTGTCCCCCAATTTTCAATGGCATTTGTTAATAAATCCCTACATCATTTATAAAAATTTCCATTGCCATTTAACCCTTATTTCTACTACTATTCAGCAATTGTTCTGTTACTTGACATTTTTCTTAGTCTAAAAATATCCTTAAATCCAAAAAATTTCCGAATTTTGTCAAAAATTATAATTCACTACTTATCCACTCCAACTCTATTGATAACACATATAATTCACAATTCCCAATATAATCACATTAAATATCAATTATACCTGGAAAATGTCAAATGAGTGCATATATAGTCATTGTAATGTGTTAAAAAAAATTCAAATTCATATGTGTGTATGCTAACATTATGCATGAACATGAAATGTAATTTCCTTAATCTCTCTTTGATCTCACACCTACCAACCAATCTTTACTATGGGAACGAGATGTTACATAATAATACTGCCATACACACCTTTAAACAATACTTAAGCACCTATTTCCATATGAAGGATCTTGGTTCCTTGAAATATTTTTTGGGCATTGAAGTAGCTCGCAACTCCACTGATATTTTCCTCTATAAAAGGAAATATGCTCTTGACATCGTTTTTGAAGTTGGTATGCTAGGAGTTAAACTTGTTGCCTTCCCTCTAGATCAAAGACATCATCTTCCATTGGCCGATGGACCACCTCTCGCAGACCTAAAATGCTATCGTCGACTAGTGGGACTTTGATCTATTTATCTGCTACAAGACTGGACCTTTCCTATTGTGTACACATGCTTGCATAATTTATGCAGCATCCACGTCAGGAACACTAAGAAGTAGCTCTTCATGTTGTCCGGTACTTGAAAGGTAATCCAGGTCAAGGAATTTTGGTCCGTGCTGACTGTGATCTCCAGCTCTATGCATGGTGTGACTCTGACTGGCCAGGCTGCCCTTTAACTAGACGCTCAATTACAGGTTGGTTTGTGCTTCTCGGTAATTCATCTGTCTCTTGGAAAACCAAGAAACAACAAATTGTCTCTCGCTCTTCAGCTAAAGCTGAGTATCAATCCATGGCTACCACTATTTGTCAACTCAAATGGCTAAAAGCTTTGCTCATGTCTTTCGGAGTTGATCATCCACATCCTATGAAACTTTACTGTGATAATCGAACAACCCTTCATATTGCTACGAATCCAGGTTTTTATAAGCGCACAAAACACATCAAAGCTGATTGTCATTTTATACGCAATGAAATTCTCAGAAGCAACATCACTACCAATTATGTGCCCACTCATGCTCAATTGGCGGATATTTTCACCGAGGCATTGGGCAAAAAGCAATTTGAATACTTTATTCGCAAGTTGGGCATTCGAAGTCTGTTTGCTCCAACTTGAGGGGAGGTATTAGGCGTATATCTCTCAAATCTGTCATAATATTCAGTCATATCTCCTAATATAATGGAGAATATTACGCTTAGCTATAAACGTGTCATTAGTTGTAAATTAAGGCATACATTTAGGTAGCTATATTTAGATTCTGCACGAAAATAATGCTTCTCTCTGTATATATATGTACTGATTTTCTAAATCAATAAATCATATTTTCATCTCAAATCTCTTCCTCTCATTCAGAAACTTTAAGTTTAAAATTTAAATTCACTAGTATTCCCCCTTCGAAGCTGTAATTACATTATTCATAAATGTTAGTATCTTATACTCAATTTTAATTGAGTTTAGAAAGTGAACCCTTACAACACACCTTATCTTTAATATCTTATATGCAATTTTAATTGCGTTTAGAGAGTGAACCCTTTCACCACACCTTATCTTAAGAATATCTTTCTATCCTTATCTATTATTATATTACGAATAAGATACACCAACTATATTTCTTGCAATGCCCTGTCTTTTAAGATTTATACTCGTACAAATACTAATCAGTAGACTCATTTATCTACAGACTGATCTAATTCTTCAGCCCAAATGGAATTGATCGATGAGCTCTTGAGACAAGACGATTGCCTTCAACGAAGCTTTAGATTTGAATTGCTCGAGTTGCTTTCTTTCTACGTATCAATTAGACTAGTAAAGAGTAAAACATATTTAAACCAAAAATGTCAAACAAGACTTATTTAATTTTATTATCTAAATTAAAAATAAAATGAATAATTGGATTCTATTAATTTTAAATGACCAAAATTAAGTAATTTGTTAAGGGATTATTTAGTTCAACAAAAAATTATAATAAAACTTAAAAATAAAAAGTGTTTAATTAAGATCCGCATTAAAATCAAAATAAAATACTTATTTGATTTCATCATCCTATTCTCTATTTTATTCTTATTTTACTATTAAATATTAAATATTTATATTTAAATTATTTTAACATATTAAATTTTATTTTTAAATTGATTAATCATAAATATAAAAAATGAAAAATATGTGAATATTTGTTATGATTAAAGAAATTTATACATTTAATAATCCACAAGATAACTGAAAAAACTATTACTTTATTGTATATTTCCTTACTTTATCATACTATAATATAACTAATACAATTAAAATATTTTTGCACAAGTTGTGAGAATAATTTGCAAGATTTAGAACATATAACAAAATTGAAATTGAAAAAAACTTCTAGACATGTTAACTTTTAAATTTCTTCCTTTTTTTGAAATTAAAAGGGAATATATTTCCAAAATTGGAAGACAATTTTACACCAATTTACAAGATACTATGGTTGAAAGTTTTAGTTATAAATAAGTTAGAAAGATGCAAAATGTCTAGTGGAAATTGAGCTTACAAAATGAATATAGAATTTCAGTAATAAGGCTAGAATATTAATTTAGGGACACTTCGGATGAGTAGCTAGAAGATGAGAACCTTCAACTTTCCTGTTGTTATTTGGTCATGATTCTCTATAAAGGTGTTATAATCTTCGACTTTCTTGTTATTATTCGGTCGTGGTTCTCTATAAAAGTGTTATTTACGACAATTTGATTTAGTAGAAACTCAATTGCTCACTTATCTAGTTAATCAGCTCTTAAGTCACTTTGACACTTGTTTCTATCCTTATTTTGGAACAATCTTAAATTTCTTTTTTCTCAATATTGAGTACATAACATTGCTAAGTGATATTATGCAAGCTATTCCATCTCCCATATTTAGTCTTTTGTCTTTTCCAAGCCATTCAATAAGCTTTGTATGATTTGAGAAATTTTTCATCAACTTGCACAAGGATTGCATTATATTCTATATATGAGCAGAGGAGTCACAAAATAGGAACATGTGTTGTAGATTTTAGGTGAGATTTGCAAAGACAATAGACTTGAGGGACAAAGAGGAAAGTCAATTAATCCAAGGTGGCTAATTTTTGTTTGAGAGCCAACTACATGACAAATGAGACTTTGGGTTGAGCTTGCTAACTAGATAGAGTTAAACCAATATACTTTTAAAGAGTTATGGTTGAGAACTTCCTCTACAGGAAAGATTAGAGAATAATCTAATTGAATGTCTCAGTTATATATATGAGTTTTTTCTTTCAAAATTAGGTCTATAATTTGGTATAATAGATTGGATCAGGGTAGTGCCAACTAAATTGTTTGCCATTCATTTTCTTCTATGTATTCTTCTACCTTGGAGAATAATCCAAATGAATGTCTCAGTTATATATATGAGTTTTCTCTTTCAAAATTAGGTCTATAATCTGGTATAATAGATTGGATCAGGGTAGTGCTAACTAAATTGTTTGCCATTCATTTCCTTTTGTGTATTCTTCTACCTTAGATTGAATAGGGAATAGATAAGACGAATAGGAATTATGTTTGTTTTGTTGAGAGGCCCTAATTTTGTCATTCCCAATTCTACGAGATATGTCTTTGTAAAGTTGTTTCATTAACTTGAGTAGTTAGGTATAAACTAAGAAGTAATGGGATTATTGCTTGCCTTTTAAAAACTTTTTCCTTTCAAAAAGTAAGTATAGATCTATTTAACTTAAAGCAATTCTTTTCTAGATATGATTATGTACATTCTTCTTGCTTTAGGTCTTTGTTAGAGATGGAGATTGAGTGAAATCCCACCCTTTTGCTTCTTTTGGAATATAAAACTTAGACTATCTTACTTTAGCTAAGGCATTTTGTTTGGGTCTCTAATTTAAAGGAACCATCTCATCATCTTCTCAATGAACGTAATCAACCCCTTAGATAAAAAAATGTGGGAGGAATAAAATATATGCAAAGATTTGAGGATAAAATTAATAAGTTGTAGCCTACTAACATAAAAAAGGAACTTTTTACTCTAAAAAGAAATTCTTCTCTAAATCATTCACAAGGGTGGAGTACAATCCTTACATTTAATTCTTTTAGTGGTGATTGACAATCTAAGGTAAATGAAGGTGGTCCTTCAGTTGAAGACCAAAAATTGAGGATAACCATCTTGCTTGGTGTTTGGCACAAGTTAATACAATCGAGTAACTCTTTTTAATGCTTAATTTCTATTTAGACGTAAAAAATTTAAACTTTTAAAAATTTTAAATCAATATTTCATTTAATACATATGACTATATCACATAAATTCATTAGTCATATAATGAAATAAAAGTATCATCCTTTTATGAATTGTCATTATATTTGATATATCACATGTATAAAAATTAACAATTTAATATCATCATCATCCCTTCACCAAAGATTGATTTGATTTTTCTTCAACCTAACAAGTTTCATAAGTTTCATACGATTCATAATCAAAAGTATGTATATATTAACTTTATGATTCTTATTATGTTGATTTAACCAATGTGAACAAAAATAATAATCTTAATTATCTAACTTTGTATTTTTGCCACTTATATTAAGCATAAGTCTCCCTTGATTCAATAGATACAAACCATTTGCATAAGATTGAATCAACAACTTTTACATAACAATCTATTTCTTATTGAGCCTTAAACATTGTAAAATGTTGAATTCAAAATTAGTATTAAATATTCATAAGAATAAACCATAAATTCATATGATTTATATTATATCACGTATAGGCAAGTAAAGTCATGTAATCATTCTTTTTAATGACAACCATTATCATTATGTAGCAAATGCCTTCGACTGTAGTATATGTTTATACTTTTAGTAGGTTAAATTGATTGGAATAATTCAATCAAGGTACCATGTCTTTCAATCTACTTCATGCAACATTTTGTAGTATGTTATCATAGTATTGAGACACATCTTACATGATGCCATTGAAGTTTATGAGATAATAGTCAACCCAAAATGTCATTGCATTTTGTCATTTATATGATATTGACATATTGACATATCTTTAAAACTTTTAATACCAAAACTTCAATAAGGATTAATAAAGAAATTGCATTTAGACATGCAATTTTTCTACCTAACTTTGAGAACTCTTCTTAAAATTTAAACTTTATCTAAGAAATTTGGTTCATTAATTTAGTATCAACTATAATAAATAAGGTAAATTTAACTTAAAATAAAATTTAAATTTAAAAATTAATTGATTATATTTTAGGACTATCAAATAAAATCAGGATTTTAATCATACATTTAGTTACTCTTATTATTTTATTTGAAATGATTACTTTAATCTCTTTAATAGGCTAGGATTTTATTTAAATTTATTTGATTTTGAGTCTACTTAATAAATCAATTAAACTTAAATTAGGCAGGTAACAACTTTGTAAATCATATATCATGTGACTCTTACAGGCTGTTTGGTTGAGGCTAATGACTATGTCATTCGTGGTTTATTCCTAGTAATAACGTATTACTTTATTTGGTTAAAAAAATATATAGAATAAATAATCCTAAGGTTTAGTTATTCCTTCAATTTGTAGAATACTTAAAGCAATCCCTCCCCTATCTTTATCTATTTCAAGCACGTCGAGAATAGATGTCATGAATTGAGAACAAAAATATCCTCTCTATCACGAAAGAGGCTCGTCCATCTCCCAACCTTCAGGCGATTCTCTTCTCCAGCCCAGCCTTTCGATCGTATGTCCCTCTCTTCTAGGTAAGTTAAAAATGTTCTTTCCCAACAAGTTTTGTCCCCCTCTTCAATCGTTGCCACTTCTGTTCAACTTGTTTGTGGTTTGAGATCTGTTGTTTCTTTGTTTGGTGCATAAGGTAGACCGATTTCTTTTAACTTTATGATCTCTTTTGGTTTCACCATTTTATACTGAGTGTGTTTTTTGAATCTCTCCGGCAGTTTAATGCTTCTTCTTCTGTTTCTTTTTTGGGTTTTACTCTTCACTTAGAACTTTAAATTTCTTTTCTTTTTTGCAGTTTAAGATCTGTTGTTTCCTTGCTCTTTCAATATGCACAGTTCTGGACCACGAAACTGATCTCTAGGGATGAGTTAGGTACTGAAACTAAAATCTTTAAAGCTTGATGGCTTTCCCTTGTATAATGGTCAATCATTGTTTGTGTTCCTGTATTTACAACTTGAGGGCCCTAAGTTGATTCAAACTGGTTTCAGTGATGCAATAGCTAAAGTTGGACCTGTGAAATTCTTGTCTGAACTATTTTGGGTAGGGATGTTCTATCGTCTCTACAACTAGGTGAATGCCAAGTTTAACTATATAGGTATTTTCTGACAACCTTAACATTGACTTGGAGTCATGTTTTTAGAACAATGGTGTGTTATGTTTAGTCTTTGAGCATGCTTTTGTGTCTAAATTGTAGATTGTCACCAACACATTGGAACGAGGTGCACCACTTACACATGTTGTTGGAAATGTGTTTAAGAGAGTCTTTGTCATTGGCTTCTCCATTGTTGTGTTCGGTAATCTCTTTGTATCCCTTTATGAGATCTTAAAATTTTCCTAATGTCAGGAAGGATTTTAATGTTGTCATTGAAATTTCCTAGAGATTTGTGAATGAGAGTTGCCAAAATGTTTAATGCTTCTGTAGTAGCATGTGTCGCTAATCAGATGCCATTCATATTAGACACATTGGTTGATGATGTTAGTTTTATTATATCTCACATCCCTTTTCCATGGTTGTAAGCTCTACAGGCAATAAAATATGTAAAGACTGGTATTGGTACTATAGAAGCCATTGCAGGTATTGCCATCTATTCCTTAATCAAAGCAAACATGGATAAGGTAAAACGGGTGAGTTTTTTTTTGAACAAGTTAGGTTTTTTTCAAGCAAAATCAAGTTGGCATATAGTTTTGAGTAATTATGGTCAATGTTCTATGTCTGTCTGTGCTCAACTTTAACCCGTAAGAAATACTTGTTTTTGCAATATATTGATGAACTCTAATGTATACACTGCAGAAAGCTGTTGTAAATCTAGGATCATAGGAAACAAATTATTGGAATAACTAATGCTCCATTATTTATTAGGATCAATGAACAGATTACGAAATAAAACTGGTGAGAAGTTTTTGGATGGTTGATTTGATGACTTGAAAAATAATGGAGAATAAAATTTGGTATGTGAAACTCCATATATTTGTTTTTTCTTGTGTATCTGTTAATGTCGTAAAATAGAGTACATGAATAATTTTCTTATTTACTTTAATAATTACAACGAGTTCCATTTACCTATCTAGGCTAGCTTCCAATACTTAATTGAACTAGCTAGGTTTGGTTTTATCATTCAGACCAGAGTAGCCGAAGTTTCAATCCAACTATAGATTTGATGACCAAAGATTTGAAGTTCATATACTATATAACAGATGAAACAATGCTTCTATTATGGGAAATAGAATATTGAAGAATTGGTTTAAAGCAGATATCCTAAGTTAAAGATCGCAAATGGCGGCCATAGAAAAATGATCAGAAGAAAGCCTGATGCAGAGCATTTTCTGCTTAAATATATGCTTAAAAGTTGTTCTACAATTTATTCCTCTAAATGCAATCATTGGACCATCAATTTCAGGGTCACTAATCAAAGATTGAAGACTGCAATATGCAAGGTGTCCAATAATAACAACAACAACAACAACAACAACAACAACAACAACAACAACAACAATAATAATAATAATAATAATAATATAATAATAATTAAAAAAATCAAAAACATAAATCATACTGTTGGTGTGCTCATGTAATACAAAACTTTGGAACAATCCACTGGAAAGGACATAAATGTGTACCCACAAAGACCTCCTTCACATAGAGAGGACCAATTAGTAGCTAGGTAAAGGTCAAACTCCATACTATAAAATGGAGATGGAAGACCCATACATGTCTCAGATATGATTATTGGTAGATATAACAATTGTATTAGGTATTAGCTAAAGAGATTCAACTAGTATAACAAAGCTAGCACTATAACACATGTGAAGATTAAAATTGACATATAACAAGGCATATAGTATTCGATGAAGAAGAGCAGTTAAAGTCAATTTAGTCTTTATAAAGACAAGATGCTCATCAAAGCAAACATTATAAACCTGAAAGCAAATTTTGGTGGATAATGGTAACTCTATCAACTTTCTCTTTTACGAATCCTTCAAAATAATGGGAGTCAAATCGCGATGACTCTGATTGATATCTTGCCCTTTTATTGGTTATAGAGGAGACTAATTTTTCCTTAAAGAAAAATATATCTTCTTTTTACAATTGTAAAACACCCTAGAACATATACTAAAATGATAAATTCCATATCATATGTAGACATGCTACATATAATGCAATTTTTTTACCTTTATTTTATATAAAAAGAGTTGTCGTAACACCATATCAATGTAAGAGGAAATGGAAATTATTTTAAGCATATACTTCATAAAATTTAACAATGTTTACTCAAATCACCACTACCAGCTCTTCAACATAAAAGTGCTCATAAATGTCGTGATAAGCCACTAATTATTGATCTTTAAGGATGGATACTTAAGTTATAACCAAGTTTGTATGTAGGAGTATGATGAGGAAAAGAAGGCATCCATAATATATAATGGAACCTTCTTATTATAATATGATATCGTTAAAACTAAATAATGTAGCGGTGACTTACTAAAGGATAGTTAAATCTGTGTTAGATAAGTATATTGACGTATTAATAAAAGTATGAAGGTTTATATAGACGATATGTTCTTCAAGATAAGAGTAAGGAGAAATCACTTAGTAGAATTACAAGAATGCTTTCAAACATTGAAAAAGTAAGGTATGAAGTTAATTCTTGATAATTGTAAGGACAAAACTTCCAACTAGAAGTTTTTAAGCTTTATAATGAGTCACTAAAGACAAACTATAAGAGGTCTAAGCTTAATAGAAAGCCATGATAGATGCTAAGGAAACATAGATCCTTGTAGGTAAAATAATAAGTTTATCTCGAATCCTATCTAAGTCTATAAAAAGCAATATCCTATCTAAGTCTATAAAAAACAACCTCCCTTTATTCAAAATATTGGGAAATTTGAAGATTCAAATGGAGTAACAAGCTCTAACATATGTTCGAGGACCTAAACACCTATTTACATAGCCTAGCTTTACTAATCACCCATAAAAGAGGGAAAGATTTACCTTATTCATTTTCATTTCTTTAAAGTTACTAAGTTAAATTTTAGGATAAGAAGACAAATAACAAAATTTAACTTATGTCATGAGCAAAATTTCCCAAGGCTCAAAAGTTAAATATACTGGAATGGAGAAAGTATTATTGTCTATTATCAGATTAGCAAGGAAACTAAGGCTTTCTAAACCCTAAACTCCAAACCCTAAACCCTAAACCCTAAACTTTAGATATACCACTATGATAAGTCTTACATAAACCAAAAATTGTTAGAGTGAATGATGAGTTGTTTAGTGGAGCTTAATGAATTTGATATTCGATACATCCTACGAACATTAGTAAAATCTCAATATTGGCTAACTTTATTATAGAATGCATTATTCTTGTCAAAAGACTCAAGTGAGCTTGTCTAAAATTCTTCACTTATTTGTACTATATGTGTTGATGGTCTATTAAGTGAAAAAAAGAGTTGGGTTAGCATGGTTAGGTTAGTATGGTTAACTATGGCCTATATAAATTTAACTTCAAATAATGTCAAAAACATGAGTTTAGGGCCTCAAATAATGAGTCTCCAAAAACTTTGTGAGTCCTAGTGTATTATGCTAAAATTTGCATTTTTTATACATCCACATACTAATGGACTAATAGAAGTCAACAACAGAACCATGTTATAGGGCATGAAAATGATGGTAGGTTAGCAAAATGTGTTTGAGCAGATGAAACAGATTGTACCTTTCTAGAGCTATCGAACTTATAGGATAAATCCTTTTCAGCTTGGCTTATAGCGTAAAGCTCTTAATCTAAATTAAGATAAGAACCATATAGCATATGAAAAACTTTAGAATTGATAATAAAAAATCAATAATTAGGACAAAAATAGATCTTATAGAAGAAAAGAGACATGATGTGTATCTAAAGAACCTTATAAATTAATAGTGTGTTAAATTCTTAACCAAAAATGGAGTTATACAATAGGTTATTAAGAAAGGGAATCTTGTGTCGAGAAAGGCTAATATATCTAACAAAATTGATGCTAAAGGAAAGTTTGTACCCAATTGGATAAGCCTATATCATGTAAGGGAAATTATCAAATATGAGATAAACTAAAAAGGCTTGATAGATCCAAGGTCTTAAAGACCTTAATGATTACCTTAGGCCTTAGTTTTCATAATATATATTGGTTCAATGAATATTACATTAACATCTTTCAATTAATATGTCAAAATTTTGATATTTCTAGTTAGAGATGGAAATCACCCTTTGACATTTGTAAAAGGTCTAAGATAGCCCATACTATTAACTCTATTACCAATTTTTACCCTTAAAATTTGCAAAATGATATTATTTGTATCCTAAAACCTAACTCTATTAGATTTCTACTAAACTCCATTAAAAGGATGTTAACTCATCATATGTGGTATGCCAATTATGCAACTCCTATCATGTGGATGTTAATATGGCTGACTTGAAATTAATATTTTAACATTTTGTTAATTTTAATTATTTAAATGATTAAAAAAATATTACATATTTTATATTTAACGGAAATATTCTGAAACATAAACTCATTTGGGCTTTTAACTTTCCTAACACCAAAAATCCTAAATCAAAAGTTAATTTATTCTTCCCAAACAATATATCCCATTTTTATCTTTGAACCTTAAATGCATTCTTTTTCAATAATTTCGCTAACAAAACTTAACCCAACAATAATATATAATTCAATATTGTAGAAAATCATATTCAAATAATAACAAACATTTATTTTAATGGTGATGTTCTTATAATATGTTTTATTTACTGGTCAATTTTTTCCTTCGATGGTCCTTACAATTGAATGATTATATGTTATGTACAATTTACAAGAACGGATCATGAAATGATCAAAAGAATATATCAATTGTTTTAAGCAAAGAATATAACCACAATAGATTGAATTCCTCATTCTCTTCTCATTTAAACAATTAGATCTTCATTATTCCTTGAACCAGTTTCCTCGTAGCAACTTAACCTAATAAGAAAATGAACATCAATAATTTGGGTTTAGGCAATTCTGATTGCATAAGTTTTGTAAGGTCTAACTTGGTGACTAAACTTATACTACAAGAAAATTAAGAATTAGCATCGGAATATTACCGACGACAAAAATTCTGTTGCTGATTACAGAAGGACGGTCCATAAGTAGTCAGAGAACAGAAAGTTTTACCGACAGACAATCACTCCGTCAAGACTATTGTAGGAAAAAATTACCGACTGTATTAGAAACATTCCGATGCTAAATTTAGCAACGGAAAATATCGGAAGGTCGGTAACTTTTCCGTTGATTTTACCGACGGTTAGCCTTTTTGGTCGGTAATGTTACCGACGGTATGGACAAGTTCCGTCGGTGAATTTAGCTACGGCCGAATCTCCGACGTTTTCGACCGTCGGTTTATTCCGTCGGTAATTTGGTATACTGACAGTATATTTGTTTTTTCCGTCGGTAATTTTCGTCTGTAATTCACTATTTTCTTGTAGTGTTATACACGGTGGCTAAAACTAAGGAATATCATTTTATCCCAATAATAACCATAATGATATATGTGCTCTAACTTTTTACCCTAATAATAACCACAATGCATTCGTGCTCTAACTTTGGCATCTTTTTTTGCTACCTCAAAATAGTGATAGATAAGATGATAACTCTATAAAGGAAGACGTGCAATGACCAAAGCAATTACTTAAAATCATAAGTTTTGTAAGAATAAGGAAATTGTTGCTTTCAGGTTTTTAGGAAAAACAAAGAAAATATTGATGTAAGGTTTTGGTTTTGAGAAGATAAAAGCACAAACAAATGAACTGGTATTTTTTTTTCATAAATTTATATTGAAGATTGAAATTAGTAATAATTTTTGTTTATATAATTTTAATAATTAAAATTTTATAAACTTTTAATAAAAATAATTTTAAGTAAGCATAACAACATCTACTTAGCAGGATTTGTATACTAACATGCCATGTGTGATGGGTTAACATCTCCACGATGAAGATCTACTAGAAATCTAGTAAAATTAGGTTTTAGGATGTAAATCGTGTCATTTTAAAAATATTAGTGTGCAAATTGGTACCAAAACTCATGACAAGAGTTATCTTAGATCTTTAACGAAATATTAGGGGGTCATTTGAAAACTTTGCCTATATTTTAGGTTTAATTGTATTTCAAAAATGATATTGTGCTTCAACATACTATATCTGATATAAAAAAAGTTGAAAGTTATAAGCTTTTGAATTTTAAAACTTAAAACATAAACCAATAGGCCAAACATTTCTTAAAAAATCAAACTATCGTTTGCAAAATAATATATTAAATAATCTCTCGAGATGATTAGCTAAATACCTCATCAAATGAAATACTAAACATAAAAAGTCATCATTCTTCCAATATTTTATATACATCTAGCAAAGTGGCCAGTAAAATGTATAGCAAAAAGATAAAGTAAACATGATGTATAATGACATACTAAATGTCTCAACGATGACAAGTATGTAGTGATAAATGGGACTTATTGTTGGATCAGGAAGATACAGATTGCTAATCAAGCAATTGAAAACTTAAGCACTTCCTTAAAATGTAATTGGGGTCTAGTGTATATCATGCCTTGATAGCTCTAACATCAACACTAGTTTTGAGAGGCTTTTCCCCTTAGATTCTTATCCTTTGTAACAATAGCCTTGTAATTACATGGTAGGCCTTTTGGCCTTGTTAATGAAATTTCTTTATTTATCTTTTTAAAAAATGTCTCAAAGTAATAATATAGTAAACATCTCACAGAACAATATAGTAAATATTTTAGAAAACAAAAAGCTAATCATCGAACAATGTAATGCATCAATATATCTAATAAAAATCATATAACTAGAGACAAACTAGATATCAATTAAATAAAAAACTTAATATCATCTAAAATGGTGAATAAAAATATAAAGATAACATACTTACAAAATAAAAATCATATGAGCTACCCAAATGTTTTTAAGTGGCCAATCTAAGCTCAAAAATTAGCTTTACAAGTTTTTCTAAAGCCCAGTGAAAATCAAGACAATAGGTTCTTAGAATCATATAAATGAAATAGGTTAACAAAATTTCATAATTTCATTATCTCATGAAAAATCTAGGAATACAAACTACAAAACCATAAGCAAAATGGGCACTAAATCTTAAAAAAAGGCTTTTTTATTAATCATGTACATCAACCCAACAAAGTACATTTATATATTGGCCTTAAAAAATAAAAATATTACAAAACTTTATAGTATTTCATCGCTTTTCACACTACATTTGACTAAAATTTCCACTTTAGCTCAAGCTTAGGTTCATTAGAAGAAGACTTTAGAATATCTATGAAAGACAACAAATCAATTGATAATTTCTTATGTTGGCTTTTAAATAAATCCTTATAGACCTAGAATCCACTATGAAGGAGTGTGCTATATCATTATAGTTCCAAGTGCAAGGCCCCAATATATACCCTAGAAGTATTATAGAATGTATAGGGTGTATTAAAAAGTGAACATAAGAATTAAGTGCATCTAAGCATAGTAAGGGACATAATGGTGCTTAACGTAAAAGATATGGGTAAATTGGTAATTTGTTCATTTTATTGTGAACACACATATTTAGAGGTAAAATATGGATGAGAATGAAATTAATTAATGAGATTATATGCAAATATGGGAAATAAAGGAAGAATACGAACCAAATGTGCAATTTTCCTAAAATTAACACATGGACCAATAGGCTTAAATGATGTGTGACCAATAGGATTAAAGCATGTGTGTCCAATAGTATTGAATCATGTGTGTCATGAAATGGACATGTAAGAGAGGAGAGAGGAGCATGCATTTAGTGTTTTCAATGCCAAATTTTCCTCTTCTCAATTTCTCTCCATTTCATCTTCTTGATCACACCATTTTACACGTAAGGAATCAAGCTAATCCTAGGTGGAAATCATGGTAAAAGTTAGTGGTTTTTCTCTTCATCTTTGTCTTTTCTTGCTTTCTCATAGATGGAATTATAAGTTTGGAATTGGTATTGAGATGTGTATTTGTGGTGTTTCTAGTTGGTGAATCAAGCAAAGCTAAAGAAGAAGAGAAGGAAAAGTACTAGAAGAGCTAGTTGGTTGATTTCAATGTTTGGGACCACACTTAGTTTAATTCCTGTTTATACATGTCTGAATGGGTAAAAAGATTAACTTTTACATGGAATGGTTTCTAAAATAGTTTATTGGTGTTACTTTACATGGAATTAGTTGAATATGATAAGAGAGTAACGTGTAGTGGAATTCTATCTTAGATTTGTTTGAACCAGTCCCATTATTTTGGCCATAACTTAGCTTACATACCTCTAAATTGGGTGATTTTAATTGAAAATGAAAATTAAGGCATAAAAATAAAAATAAAGTGAAGATACCCTAACCTAATTTTGGCTTAATGACATTGAAATTTGAGATTGAAAATGGTGATCTGATGTTGCCAATTTGTTGGAGCATCATGTGATATTTGGTGCATGTTTCATTATTTAGAAATCCAAATTGTCTGATTTGTGATGCTATGGGAACTAGAGACATAGGGGAAAAATTTATAGAAGACAAAAAAACCTAATTTGAATTTTTTTCTTATGAAAATTACGGAACAATTGGAGGTATGAATTCTAGGCAGGGGACACGACAGATAGGAAATTGTACTATTTTGAGTTTGTTTTCATTTCCATTTTTTACCGAATCATATCCAAACCTTTTTGGATGTTTATGAAACTTTTCAAACACCTAGAAATAAATGAAATATGACTTACCATATGTTAATTTGGTTATTAAACATTAAAATTGAATATTGATCATAATGTATGCTAAAGTAAATTTATATGTATATAGATGATTTACATACATATGTATTGCTTATATGTGTATAGTATGACCATTCAAGTGTAATTTTGATACCCTTCTAATAGTGGTAAGTTATATCCTGCATGTATGAATTGAAATACCGATTTTATGATTTGTCAATATATTAATTATGAAATTGACAAATGGTTAAAGGAAAATGTATTGTTTGGTGGTGGATAGATAGACATAGCTATAGGGTTACAATGCAATTGCTATAATTTGACACTAATGGTATCTTCATTTCGAGACTATAGTGTCTCTACATTTTGATGCCTTTGGGTATCTATAGTTTGATATTTCAGGTATCTACAATTTGATATTTTCGGATATCTACAGTTCCTATTATCCACACCTACGCGAATGTGCAGGCCTAACACAGAAAGTAAATTAAACAGTTATAAATAAGAAATACAATATAACAACATAAATAGTTGATATTGATGAGCATTCGTGTTGATGATTTATATTGATGAGCATTTGTACTGATGATTTGTAATGATGAGCATTTATATTGACAATTGGCATTAATGAGCAATAAATATCAATGTTTGGCTTATAAATGTGAAATTACCGTATATGAATAATATTGAAGCACATTTGCATTATGTACCTTGATTAATTATGCCATCACTATTTATATATTTTATGATATTTATGAATGTGTGTGTTTGGCGAATGAATTCTATGAGTGGTCATCCAAACTAAGTGTTTCCCTACCAAGCTTTCAAGCTTAGCACGATTGTTAATCCGTGTAGGTCCAAGTGATAGGAGTAAGGCATAGGGATTATCTGCAGTGACCAAGGTCAACTGTTAGGAAATAAATGTACTTATGGAATGTATCTTTTAGTTAAAGATGACTGTATATGTGTAATAAAGGAAATTGTAATTTCTCAACAATTTGTAACCAAGAATTTAAGATATGTGTAATATTTCCTATATCTTTAAACAAAAATTTGATAACTTTTTGAAAATTTTCAAAAAAACAATTTGATAACTTTTTCTTTGGCATCTTTTTGAGTTTGATTTAGGGAGAGATTGAGTTTTATAAAATTTAGATCTACATGCTTGTTTTAAGTCACCATTGAACTTATTGCCAATAAAATAGAACATCAACCCTAATTTGAAAAGAAACAAATGAGAATAAAGAAACTTGAATAATTAGACTCCAACTTGGGTTGTACAATTTTCCAAGGAATAATGGATCATACTCTACTCGATATCGTTAAGTTTCATCTCATCATTAGGAAGCACGAATCCACCTAAAACTTATGGTCCCATATTATTAAATTCAAAATTGAATTCTCTTACCTTGATAAACCATCAAGGATAGTAAACCTTATTAAACAAGTGATATTTTCCCGTATTACATCAAGAAGTTTGTGGTATGGACTACAAAGGATTCATGATGTCAAGGTCAATATGAATGATATTTGGTTCCATATTATGTTTTGAATCCAAAAGATATTTTTGTCCTTTTCCTACTTAGAGCTTCCTTTGATTGATTTAGACTTGTTATGAATTCCCTCGTGATTCTTGTTATGATTTTTCTTCTTTCTCCACTAAGTAGATCTAAATTTGAAGGAAAGTTTTTTATTTTTGAAGTTATGTGAGCCAAATCTATATTTTCATTAAGAAATCTTGATATCATTACATTAATATTATATATCTGTAATCTTTAAAAGAAAGATGAAAACCTGCGAGTATGCAAATAAAAATTCTAGCCTCTAATGATTTTGATTGAATTGCTCATACGTACTTTATTTTCTTATACCTTTTAGCTTTAGAAAATTTTCTAAAATTACAAGATTTTGATAAAATTATTCTTTAGTATCTTTCATATAGAAGTCTGATAAATTAAAGTACTAACATTTCTTCAGCAATGTTTCTTCAAGAAAGAGACCTACCTTATTAATTAAGGTCTTTTCTTAACTAGATAATAGGCTACTAGACTTATCCCTATCATTAAACTAGAGGTTATTATCTTTTTACAAAGGCTTAAAAATCATTCACTACCATCTTCCAAAGAGTAATAAAGCTTCCTCTTATAATCATATATTCCCTTATGAGGCTTTTCTACTTTAATTCCTATGTCAGATCTTGCATTTATATTGTACTGCTCTAAAATCTTCCCTATTGTCCTTAATTAATGTATAAATATGAATGAGTCCTTGTTTAGCTAACTTTCTCCTAGATGAAAGAATACTATGAAACTTAAGAAAAAACACTAAGAATGAGGATGCAATTAACCTTAGCTTATAACTATTTCTCTTTACAAATCAACACAAAAATCATTAAAGGACAACCTAAGGCCATTCCTAAAATTGTTATGATAAATATTTATCTCACTAGGTTTAAAGCAACGTTCTCTTTGGTGGGCCTGTGGTTTTCTATTCCTTATAGATAAATGGATTTTTTACTCTAATTTCCCAACATTGGTTAACCTTAAAATTGAATTCATACTTTTCAGTCTTAGATTATTTCATGAGCTAAGGGACATACTTAAGAGTAGAAGGCCACTAAAATCATATGTTCGTGTCTTATTAACCACGGCTCAGTGTTAGATTCACTTCCGTTGTGTATAGTTACTGTGATTCATATACTGAGACAGAACGAATCAAAAATTTGGAGACAGAACAGAACAAAAATTAGAGACAGTGAAGTGTTTGGTTGTAATAGACAAAACAAATAAAATTGTGTGTCTCAAGGACATAAATGTATTTGGTTGTAGTTGACAGAATATAGAAAATAGTGTCAATAACGAAAGTACCCCTGCAGTATAATGTGATTGGAAATATGTAATTCATTGATTATTTTAAAATGAATGATTTGTATTAGTATTTTTTTTAATTGTATCTACAAATAAGGAACTAAAAAAATGAGGAACCTAAAAATTTAGTGAAATGAGCTATTGTATAGCAAAAAATTCATATAAGTTAACAATAAAATAAATTACGTAAATATTTTTATAATTGTATCAATATTTTTTAATTGTATTTGCATTTTTTAATTACGATAAAATAAAATGAAGAACTTAAATATTTAATGAAAAGAGAAACCTAAAAATTTAATAAAATGAGTTATTGAATAAACAAAATCCTACAAGTTAGAAGTTCTAGTACATAATAATTTAATAAAACATCTAAGCATTCATGGAATTAATTACATAATAGGTTAAAGATACATTTAAGTCTTATATTTTATTAAGAATGTCTTTTTTTTACTATTTATAGTAATAATATGGGGTATTTTTGTCCAACAACTCCCGTATTTTGTTTTTGTAACAGGCACAAGAAAATTGTGACACAGTTTTAGAAGGAACAAAAAATTTGTGTTTTTATGAACTGAAGGCGGAACAAAAATAGGCAGTATTAACAATTAAATATTACTAGACACAGGATTTTTGTGTTTTGTTATCTGTCTCCACCTACAGAGACATCAACCATACGTAGCATTCTGAAACTAACGTTAGAACTCTCTAAACCTCATTTTCCACTAAAGGACTCATAATATAAGAATAGACTTCTTTCATCAAGTATAAGTCAAATGATATGTTACACATGGATTAGTTACCCACCGCCGAGGCATTTATTTCAAATGTTTTATTATATACCTCATGTATAAGTGACCGTATCCTATGGTCCATTTTAAATACCTAAAAATTATAACTCATAGTTTTCTACAGACTATAAACATTTTATTCAAACAACATTATCCTAGCCGACAATGATACTGATAGCCACCCACCTGCTCCATTTGATAATCCCATGTTTCTACAAGTTCTTCAATCGCCTTCAGCTATGGCATCTTCTTCGTCAATAATGGAATAGACCAAAATTACGCAGCACTATGGTGAGCCATCAATATTATTCCCAAAAGTTGTCGTTGAAAAGATGTCCATCCCATACCGTTATACACTTATTGGTAAGTTTTCCTAGGGCAGACCGAGATTGGATATTATTCCAAAATTCTTTGTGGCTCAGGATATCAAGACAACAGTCAGTTTACTAGACTCTCACCATATTATCTTGAATATGGATGTCTCTGACTTCCATCGAGTATATTTATATGGGATATGATATATGGAAGACAAGCCAATGTGAGTATTTAAATAGATTCCAAATTTTTATGTTGATCGTGAATCCTCGATTGTTCCGATTTGGTTTACTTTGCCAAAGTTACCAATTCCGTTTATGAATCAAGAAGCCCTGTTCAATATTGCAAAAACTTTTGGTCAGCCACTTCGCTTAGATTCAGCGACTGCTAATTTTAAACATCCTATTATTGCTCGAATGAAGGTTGAGATTGTTTACTGAAGTCAATCCCGAAGCGTTCATGGATACAAATGGAAGACTCAATTGGTTTCTGGCAGAAAACTGATCCGAATGAGGAAATCCTATCAAATTGTCCTCATTGTTGGCACGTTGCTCATTCCAAAGAAATTCCCATGTCAAACATCCTGACTTAAAGGTCATCTCAAAACCAGGTCAAAAGGAGATTTCAAAATGGTTTACAAGCCGAAATCGATATAGCCCCATATTGATAACAATCTTAATTCAAACGTGATTCACGACACAGCTAAACCTTCGTTGATTGAACACCCAAAATGAAACTTGCCAGAAAATTACTAAAATACAGGATCTTTCCACTCAATTGCTTGACACTTTGGGAAAAAATGACACGATTAATAGTTGTTTGCGTGAAAGTCATAGCACATAAAAAGAAGACACAGAGAGAGTTTTATTTCCAGAACTTCAAAACATAGACTAGGATCAACGTCTATGCTTACAACATCACAATGATTCCCCCAGTTTATCCACTGCCCAGCAATTACGATCTAGATTCTAATATAGATCAACAAATCTTTCCAAACCTTCCATTTGATGAGGTGATTTAGCTACTCAATCAATTCAGTCGAGAGTATGATAATAAACTCTCTGTTTGGCCTTTATTTGATTAAAGGACAACATGTAGCCCTTTGTTCAGTTTGCGAGTGTGTCAGGAAATTAAAGTGTTTCCAAACTAGGAAAAATATGAAAAAGATTGTTGCGCCTTATACACTGACTAAAAATCAAAACGACTGTGTATTGCTAAAAAATGGACAAAAATCTAACAGAAAATACTTTGCTTTTTTGATAATCAAATTGGCAAACGCGCAATGACTAAGAAAGTTGAAGAAATAGCTAATGACAATTGGAAAAAAAATGCTAAGCTAGGGAAAATAAAGGATTGCTGAAGAAGAAATAAACTAAAAAGTGCAAGGATTTGCTAGAGTGCCAGGATTTTGATTGGTCAAGGGTTGGATGCTTTTTCCTTCTTCAAAGCTCCTATTTATAGCCAAAGATGTCGAATGTCCTACTCCAATTAAACTTGCAATCCTGATAAAATCGTATCCCTGCTAGATAAAGATAAAGTTCAAATAATCCTCATCTTACCCGATGAAGATTAAGTTTTGGCTGGTGTCCATCATCTTATCCTCTTATTCCTTTTTTAAATTTAGACGTCCAGTCTTTTACTCCCTTTCAAACTCTACTACGTCCCCTTCTGCTAGACACCGAACTCCAATGGGCCTAGTTCAGTAGGTCTCCTCTCGACTTCAAACTATGGGCTTTTCTTTGGGCTTTGGATTTTCGGCCCAAGATAGTAAAAATAGACCGAACCCTTTTTTCGGTGTAAACAATTGCCCCCTACACCATTGGGCTTAGAAGAATAAGCCCTACTGTGCCACTTAAATGTCTAGCTACATCCACTAGACACTTTGTCTGCTTCGATTTCCCACAAGACAATACCCAAAGGTCATCCGCATATGGCTGGTAATAACTCTAGTCACTAGCACACTTTACATCGGTATTAAACACATCCACTGGCATCCCTCAGCCTTCGATGGCGGGATGATTTTTTTCTGGATAAGAACGAACTTATGCATCAACTCATCGGACATCTTTATTTTAGAAGCTACCCTAGCCATTGAGTCCGCCTCCCAGTTGTCTTCCCATAGGATAGATCCACGCTCTCAAAATCATCTAACAACTGAACCGCAGCAGCAAAATACAGTGCCAAAGAAAAGCTACTGCATTTGTATTCACCGTTTAGTTGTCTGATGACCAGTTGTGAATCCCCATATATGGCTAAGTCTTTGGCACCGAATTCTTTGAGGATCTCCAACCCAATTATCAGAGCTTCATACTCGACTTGATTGTTGGTGCATGGAAAATTGAGATTGAAAGAGAGCATAGTTTTGATGCCTACTGGGGATATGATAATGACTCCTGCCCCTGCGGCATCGGTGGTGCTAGACCCATTGAACTTTAAAACCCATGAGGCCTTTTCTAAGTAGAATACATTCAGATCTGGTTCCCCAGTATCAGGGACTTCTACACTTGGATGGTTAGCCAGGAAGTTTGCGATGGCTTGCCCTTTCATTGACTTCTGAGGTAGGAACCGGAGAGAGAATTCGGCTAACGCAATAGCCCATTTTTCTATTCTCCCAGTGATAATCGGCCTTGTCAACAGTCGGCCTTGTCAACAGGTACTTAATCACATCGGTGTTGGACACCATGAACACCAAACTTCCCATCATGTAATGCATTAACTTAGTGCACGCAAAATATAAGGCCAGACACACTTTTTCAATCAAAAAATACCTAACTTCAGCATCTTTAAGAGTCCTACTCAAATAGTAAATGGCATGTTCGTTACCTTTAGTGTGGTTCTGAGCTAAAATGCATCCAATTGAAGTTTCTGACGCTGCTAAGTATAAACGGAGGGGATGGTCTTTCCTTGGCTACATGAGCACTGGTGGTGAAGACAAATATTCCTTTATCTTGTCAAATGCTTACTGGTGTCTGTCCTCCCAAAGAAAATCTTCTTCTTTCTTCAGTTTGAGCAGCTCTGAAAAGACCTTGGTCTTGCCTGCCATGTTAGAGATGAACCTCCTCAGGTAATTAACCTGACCCAGGAACCTTTGTAGTTCCTTTTTTATTTTTAGGTGGCATTGCTTGTGCAATTACTTTAGCCTTGTTGTCGTCCACCTCCACACACCTTTGATGGACCAGGAATCCGAGAGAATTTTCAACTCTAACTCCGAAGGCACACTTCAGTGGATTGAGCTTGAGCTGGTGTTTCCTTAGTCTCTCGAATCCCTGCCTGAGATGTTCTACATGGTCACCCTATTTTTAGACTTGATGACCATATCATTGATGTAGACTTCGACAATTTTTCCAATAATATAATGAAAAATGAGGTTCATGGCTCTTTGGTAAGTAGCTCCAGCATTCTTCAACCCGAAAGGCATCATAACCCACTCGAATGTACCAATTGCCCCTGGACATCGGAATGTTGTCTTATGAATCTCATCCTCAGCGATTTTGATTTGATTATAGCTAACAAAATAATCCAAGAATGTTAACATTTCATGGTTTTCTGTGGCATCAATGAGCATGTCACTGCTCGGCATTACATACACATCCTTATGTGTGGTGGCATTTAAGTCCCGAAAAACTACACATACCCTAATTTTTCCTTTTTCCTTAACTACGGGAACTATATTTGCCAGCCACTTGGTATACTTAGCTGGTCTGATAAAGCCTACTTTGAGGAGCCTCTCTATTTCTTCCTTTACCTTCATCTCTACTTCCTTGGACATCCTTCTGGGTGGCTACTGAAAGGGAAGAAATTCAGGTTTAATGGGCAGTCGGTGTTCCACTAAACTCCGACTTAACCCTAGCATATCCTTGTAATCCCATGCGAAACAATCTTTGTACTCATAAAGCATCTCAATTATCTCCTCACATAGTTCTTCACTAACAAGGCCACTGATGTATGTTACTTTATGATCCTCAGTAGTACTCAAGTTGACTTCCTCTAGAGGGTCCTTCACTTAAAGTCTCTCATCTTCCATTTTGGGTGGCGCACCTTGTAGCTCCTGTAGATTTATTTCATCTCTTACTATTTTTGGGATCTCTCCTTCGTACACTAATTCTATCCCGAATATCTCGATTTCATGGTTAATTACCAATTGCTTCCTGGTCTGCTGCAAGATTGCTTCCTAGGTGACCCTTGCAGCCACTGTTCACCCATCTTTATTTCTTTGAACTATCATTGGCCTGACTGGACAACATCTTCTTCCATCAGCCTATAAGGCCTGATGCTTTTGTCTTTCTCGTTGATACTACTTGTTTGGAGTAGCAGATGCTTGTCTTTGGAAAATTTCATCAACATAGGCCTGCCCTCTTTGTCCGATCCTTCAAAGGTAATTGGTGTGATGTCTCCATGGTAATAGCAGGCATCCACCAAATTGACTTCAGCACTGAAAGGGTTACTGTCTGCATTAACCATTTCCACGTTGTTACCATTCCAGAACAATAAGAACTGGTGAAGAGAAGACGGCACACACATGTTCGCATGAATCTAGTCTCTGTCGAGAAGCAACTTGTAACTCGCGTTGGTGTTGATTATAAAGAAAGCAAACATGCCCGTCTTGCTGCCAACCATGATTTGTAGTGGAACTACTCCCAAAGTCCTTGCTATGTCCCCGGTCACCGCGGTCACCACTAGGTTTGTAGTGATGATGTTCTCTTCTCTTTTCCCGAGTCCTAACAGCACTTTCAAGGGGATCACGTTTACCGCTACTCCATTGTCCACCAGGACTCTGTTCATTAGTTTACCATTGACGCAAGCCCGTATGTACAGTGGTTTAGTGTGATTTACAGTCAATGGCTTATCGAATGTCAGAGCCTTGCTCCCTTCGGTGTCCTACATTTCTTTTGAGAACTTCTCTACTGGACTTTGTTTTTCTTCTGCAGCAGACACCTTCCTTTCCTCTGTTGGCCTATCTGCTATCTCATTATCAAGATTGACCCAGAAAAAAATGGCTGGTAATAACACTGAAGCAGCTCCCAAGTAACACACGGGGACCTTACCAACATTGAAGTAGCCGCCTTCCTGGTCTTCAATATCACCATCCTCGGTTGCCTTTCTTCTGAACTTGTCCCTTTGAATCTCTTTTTAACAGTGCTCAACCATCTTCTTAGTCATGCTGACTAACTCCTTCCCTCTGGTAAGTATCTCTTGTTTTTCCGCCAAGTGAGCCATGGTCTGCGTCTAAAGTCTCACCTCTAGTTCTTTTTTTTCTTGGAACAGTCTCTCGGCCAGCTTATTACGCTATAGCCTTCTTTTCCTTGTTCTAGCATTTTTCTATGCAGCAATAGGTATTTCCTTCTTATCCTTCCTTCTGCTTTCTACCCGAATCCACTCTCCTATTGTGCTAGGTATCGATGGCTTGACAATTTAGGGTGACTATCAGTACGGGTGGTTGGCTGGTCACCAACTTTACTGCTACTTCCGGTGACCCATCTACCGAGCCTTTCTAGTGCACTAATTCTTCATTTAAACGCAATGATGAGGCCTTCTCCCCTTTTCCATGTGTTCGACATTTTAGGCCTCTACACCTAGTTCGTATGCTCTTCCCTCCTCTTTTGGTTGAGCCAACTTCTCATGTCTATACTTGCTACATTCACTGGCCCCACTGGGAACGGGTTCTTGTCGGTGAGCATTGCCTCCTCTGGAAACTTGAGAATCTTTCTATTGATACGATCTTGAATGACGTTCCTGAAGGCCCAACACATATTGGTAGAATGAGTCCACGCATTGTGATATTTACAATAATCTTTGGCCTTCATCTCCTCCTTAGTGGGCAAAACATGGTCTTTCGGCAAGGAAATAAAGTCAATCTTCATGAGATAATTGAAAATTTCCGAAGTCTTACTTACATCGAATGTGCACCTATTCCCCCTCTTGTCACTGTTTTATTGTACTCTAGAAGGCATCTTTGCTAGGTGTGGGCATACTACGCTTCCAGTATCGGATACGGCAGCTATAGCAACCTCTACTTCAGCATTGTGGACTTCCTTGAAATAGGTCCCCATGGCCTGCTTTTTTAGCTTATAGTCTTCTTTAAGTAGCTCCTCGTATTCTGTCACCTTCATAGCCAACTTGAAAAAGTCACTAAAGTCCATCCCTTAAAACTTTTTCCTCAACTCCAGGTCCAGACCCTTTTGCGCCATCTTCACAAACTCGATCTCTGGAATGTTAATCCTAAACTTGTTTCTCATTCTCTTGAACCTGACAATGAAGTCATTTGCTCTTTATCCAGCACGCTAAGTGAGCCTGGACAAGTCTGCAATACTAATTTCTGGCTCACTTCTGTAAAACTGGGCGTGGAAGACTCTTGTCATATCTTCCCAACCGAACACGATGTCCTTTGGCAGTGACACATACCAAGAGAAGGCAGCTCCAGTTAACGAATTCTGGAACAACTTCAAAAGCAGATACTGGTAGTTGTCATAACTAAAAAATTCCGAGCATTGAGTAGTGAACCTTGCTATGTGCTCGATGGAAGACTGCCCATCTTCCCCAGAAAATAAAGTGAAATCTGGGATTTTTACACCCCTGGGAAAGGCTACTCTATCAATGAATTCAGGATAAGGCTTCCTAAACTCAGGTTGGACGATCTGGTTGAACCTGGGGCCATACAATTATTGGGCGATCTCACAAAGTGCATCCCTAGTAACATGATCAATGGTCTAAGCATTCTGCCCTTGCATTGCTTGGCTTATGGTCACCGACTGCTGAACAGCCTGGTGACCTACACTCCTTGGGAGTACCTGCATCTGGTTGGTTACCAGACTCCCATTGCCCCCTGAACTCATTCCTTCTTCATAGAGGTGGGGTTGAGTTGACGGTCCAATATGGTTGTGGAACTGGGCAGGGGTCTTGTGGTTGATGGACATCGGAGGCATGGCAGCATTCGGTGTCTCATCCCTTCTATGCGGTGGCTGGTACATAGTCACCAGCTGTATCTCCTTGTTGGGGCTGTCAATCCTGGTGGGCTACCCCCCAGCACCCTCAAGGGAGAAATTTCTCCCCACTTGGTCGCCTTAGCTGGTGACCCTCCTCCAATTGGAGTGACTGTAGATGCCACTAGCTGATTTCCCGCGGCCATTGGTAACTTACTGGCCTACGATTCAGCTTGACACAACGCCTCACTTGATTCTACCCCCTATGCCTTTGTCTTTCTCTGGTATGGCAGATCTAGTGACCACAGCAAAAATCTGTTTTTGATTACTCCCGACGGGGTTCAAGAGAGTGCACGTCTCAGCTGCTAATTTCTCTATGGCTTTCAGAACCTTTGTTAAAAGGATTTTGATGCTGCTTGATTGACTCAACTCAAAAGGCTGAGGTTGGTCTTCCAACATTGCTGTTGCAACGTTTTCTATTTCATCACCTCCACCGGGGGAAACGTCAGTACTCTTACTAGATCTTGTTCTAGTCATTGCGTGGGTCTCACCAGGCATGCCAAAAAATGTGTTTGGCCTTTATTTGACTAAAGGAAAGTACGTAGCCCTTTGTTCGGTTTGCCAGCGTGCCAGGAAATTAAAGTATTTCCAAACTAGGAGAAGTATGAAAAAGATTGTTGCACCTTGTACACTGACTGAAAATCAAAACGACTGTGCATTGCTAGAAAAGGGACAAAAATCTAACAAAAAGTACTTTGCTTTTTTGATAAACAAATTGAAAAACACGCAATGACTAAGAAAGTTGAAGAAATAACTAATGACAATTGGAAAGAAAAATGCTAGGCTAGGGAAAATAAAGGATTGCTGAAGAAAAAATAAACTAAAAAGTTGCTGGAGTGCCAGGCTTTTGAATTGTCAAGGGTTGGATACTTTTTTCTTCTTCAAAGCTCCCATTTATAGCCAAAGATGTCAAGTGTCGTACTCCAATTGAACTTGCAATCTTGATAAAATCGTATCCCTGCTAGATAAAGATAAAGTTCAAATAATCCTCATCTTATCCGATGAAGATTAAGTTTGGCTGGTGTCCATCATCTTATCCTCTTATCCCTTCTTTAAATTTGGATGTCCAGTCTTCTACTCCCATTCAAACTCTACTACGTCACCTTCTGCTAGACACCGAACTCCAATGGGCCTAGGTCAATGGGTCTCCTCTGGACTTCAAACCATGGGCTTTTCTTTGGGCTTCAGATTTTTGGCCCAAGACAGTAAAAATGGACTGAACCCATTTTTTCGGTGTAAACACTCTCTAAGCACAATGCTCTGAAAAATGCAACCAAAGATTCCTAGAAGAGAAGGCCTCGGAAAAATTATTTTGACATGCCCAGAACCATTTTAACAAGATCGATTGCTCTCGCTCAATTTGCAGAACTATAACGATGATGTTATTCTGGAGCATTAGAGGAGCAGGCTCATAACAATCAATTTGTAGACTCAAAAAATTACAAAAGCTTCATTAACTCTCTTTTGTTGCTATTACGGAACCAATGATTTCTTCGGATAAGGTGCATTTTTTACAAATTTCATTGGGCTGTAATGAAAGTTTTTTCAATTTCAATAATAAAATTTGGATCACGTGGAAATCTTCTTTTACTGCTCAGATTGTTCATGATCATGATAATGATCAGTTTATTCATGTTCAATTGATCGACAACACTTCTTTGGAGTCCTTATTTATTACAGCTACATATGCTAAATGTAGTAGAAGAGATAGACTAAACCTTTGGTCTTCTTTAGAAAGAATCGCAGATGATTTACATGATAAATTGTGGATGTTTAGTGGGGATTTTAATGTTAACTCTAATGTCGTAGAATATAGAGGAAATTCCATTCCACATCAAGAAAACATGGATGATTTCAACAACTTCCTTCACACTGCAACAGCTTGTACTCTTCCAACTGAAGGATCCACATACGTGTGTATTTCTTTTAAATAAAATTTGATTTTTTTTATTTTTTAATAAAAAAGAAGTTAATATTATGTTAAAATAAATTTATATAACTATTAAATTTTAATCATAATTCTTATCTTTGGCATGCCAAAGTATATCCTTAAGGAAGGGATGAATAATAAAAGAATGAATGTAATGAAGTCTGCACGTTACTTACTTCTAATAAGGAAAGATATAGAAAACCTAAAACAAATTAGTCCCATCAATTGCTAAATAGAAAATATGTTAGACATCTTATTTTACCTACCTAAACATTACTTAATTCTTTAATACTTTCCCATTATTAGATAATTTTAAATAAAATAATTTTGGGAGTGAATTTCAAAGTCATGCTAAATAATCAGAAATAAAATATGTGATTGAATATCTAGAATGTTTTAGTTTTGCTTTGGTCTCGACTCTTTTGCTTAAATAAAAGGAATATCTAAAGTCTAGATTATTGTTCTAGGAGTTGAAGACAAAATAAAAATTATTATTATTATTATTATTATTATTATTATTATTATTATTATTATTATTATTATTATTATTATTATTA
>JANZXR010295730.1:0-28863 GCA_027575705.1 Erythroxylum echinodendron | reverse complement strand
TCTTGTGATTTACATTTACTGGTATTATTATTTAAATGTATGTGATGCCATGTGGAGTTTGTAGTGATTGCACGTAGTGCTCCCTAATCTTAGGATATGTGTCGGAATGACCTACGGGCGTTCCGGTGCGTACCCTAGGGTAATGGGGTGTTACATATTCCATGAACTATTATGCTTAATTTAACCAAAAAAATTTCGGGGGTCAACATCGTGAATCGAGTCGAATCTGCAAGGAATCAATGCAAAGTTACTCAAATGCTAAGAAAGTAGCAGATTGAAGAATTGATATTGCGGGAGATGTAAATAAAAATAAAAGCAATACAGAAATTTAAAGGAGAACTATAATGTCAGATAAGACGTGAGCATGTTGTATTGGCATAAAACAAGTTTGGACAGTCAATAACAAAATAAAACAAGATAAAAACACAATGGGTGAAAACCTAGCCAAGATACTCTTCAATTTAGCTTGGAAATTCGATCATTGACACCATAAGATAAATTAGCCAATTTAGTTAGACAAAGTTATAGCCAAAGGTGACGCACTCATTAACCAATCTTTTCTTACTTTATCGGTAACTCCGGGAAATGATTTGACAAGTTACTTCCCTAATCTAAAGACAACCTCCGGGAAACACCCTGACAAGATTAATTTCTAGTTGCATTAAGAATGAAAAAGACCCTTGTCCTAACCAATAAATTCGGAAACACTGTAATTTATTTAGTCAGATTATTTAATTCCATTGATTTTACCACCAACATACATCGTTCATAAGATAAAACCAATTTGCTGCTTTGATAGAATAATATCCATGACAATACTATCCTATTCAGCAATTTATCACTTAATCATTCACACAACTCTTGACATTGCACAATAAATTAGGTAATAATAAATCTGGTTCAAGCACAGGAATTAAATAAATATCTAAATTGCATAAACAAATAAAAATATAGTTTCACAAATTATCTATAGCTAAATATCCACGCACCCTGACTAGAAAAATGTTTAGTTGTTCAAAGCTAACATGAAAACACAAGATACCATAGAGTTCTTCTTGTCTCATAACAAAATAACATAAAAAATGCAATCACAATGGTGGCTGGTGACTAAATACTCAAAACAGGAGAAGGAAAAGAGAACGTGCAATTTCCTTATGCCATAATGTATTTATATCCTTTCTAATTTGTAACCCTAGCCAAAATTAGGAGAGATTTCCTAATTAATATTCAAGTAGGACTCTTCATTATGGCTTCCCAGCTTGTATCCCGCGTCTACAACAAAGATCTAGCCTAAATTAGATGACAATTGGGTTTAAAAACTTGTCTATAAATTCTGCCCAGTTCTTGCCCGATACGTTATGGTCATGTCGTATATATCTTTAACATGTAGTTTCTCCAAAACATCCCAAATCTCCTACATTATGACTCTAATCCCCACTTTGGTCTCCTACACACATAGCAAAAACAAAAGCACACAAAAACATGCAAATAATAAACAAACACATGAAAAATGAATGCAGACTATCCTATAAACCATTCATGAAATGCAAACTATCAACCATGAACTTCGCTAACTCGATTTAAGAACGATATCAATTCATAAATAAATGAACATCAAATTAATGAAAATTGCCTTTCACTTTATTAATCAAAATAAAGTTTGTACAAAAGTGTTAAAGATCATTGCCTTTGAAGAACTACTCTAACAGGTAGGTAAGTTATAAAACTCATATAAGGCTACTTAAAAGGGACTTCAAATTTCTTATAAAAGGTGCAAGCAATATGGTCACAATATAAAGACAACTTCCATAAGGATATATTTTAATGCTAAAACAGGTAAAGTAGTAAATTAAAACAATAATCACCTAAGAGGCTAAAAAAAAGGAACAAATTGATTAAAGTATAAGCTTATTGTAAGCAAGTTTATAGCATATACAAGTTTATGTTCTATTTTTTTGTGGTTAGTTGTACAGATTTCTAGAGTTTTATACATATGTTTATATTCTCTTTTTATATGCTCCAGTGAAATGATGTGAGAGGATTGTACTTAGAGAATGTAAGAGAAAAATAGGGAGGCCTAAGAAGAATAGTGGAGGTGATAAAAAATGATAGAGTAATTTTGGAATTTATTAAGGACATGAGTTATAATAAAAACTTTGGTTTGCTAGGATTCAGGTAAAGGATTCCTCGTAAAGTGATCTACCAGTTCTCTTAAATCTTTGAACTCTTGCCTTTTGTAGTTAGCCTAAGAGGTAACTACTAATTATTATAATTATGATTATGATGATGATGATAATATTATCATAATCATTATCATCATCATCACCATCATAATAATCATAATCATAATCATAATAATAATTATAAACATAATAATAATAAAAATAACAAAATTATGATGATGATGACGACGACGACGACGACGACGACGATGACGATTATTAGTATTATTTCCTTTTCTTTTCATTAATTTTTTAAATTTTATTTATTTATTTTTTCTTTTTTCCTCTCTCCTCAGATGGTTGATTTGGAAACAACCTCTCTACTAGTTAGGAGTAAGGCTGCGTACTACTGAATTTTCCCAGACCCCTTGCTCGGTGGTAATTCTACTGAGTTTTGTTGTTGTTGTTGTTGTTATATTCTCTTTTTATGTATAAGTTATTGAATTTCACCTTTTTATACACTTGTGTATATATATGTTTATACGGTACTGAAATGGCGGCTAATGAATTACTAGCGTTTAAGATAATTATTGTTCATTTTTACATTAAAATATTTTCAATTAGGACTACATGTTTATACTTTTGTGACATAAACACTACAAGTTAATTTTTTAAAAAATAAAAGTTGCTTTAACTCTAGTTCACAATATTTCTTAAAACCTACTAGTTTCTCTCTAAGTGTTCATGTGTCTATTATAGTTAACAAATAATTCCTAAAGACAAAAGCATTATATACTTTTTTTCAAAATAACATATGATTTGTTTTATTTGTTTGGCTGTGCTTTTTAGCAAAATTAGAATTAATTGTATTAATGAAAGTGATAAAGCCTTATTATCTAAGCCTTAGTTGGAAATAAAGCTATTTTGAAATTTTTAGTATGATCGTTAGACAAATTTTAAGTATATGTAACTTCAACTCTTTTCTTTCTTGTTATACTTGCGAAAATTAACTCTATATATTGGCCCTTTATGAATTGTCTATAAAGATTATTCCTTGATAATGCCTTAATATTCAATCTCAGTGTCTTAGCATGGGATTTTATGCTACATCTTAGCTTCCTAGTTTGCTCCAAATATTGCCTTAAAATGACTCTGAATCTAACGTGTGGCCATCAACAACAAGCTTCTTAAGATTGACTTTAACTACATTACTTACTTGAGTATTGTATAAGTTTCAAATAAACTAGAAAGTTAAGATGCAAAAGCACAAATTTCTTTTTTCAAAATCAACTTTAGTTATAACGACAGATTTTTTGAGCCCTTTCGTATTGGTTTGCTCTTGGAGATACTACTATATATTGATATATACATCGTTTTATATGAGTTCAAAAATGTATTTGAATCCTTTCGATATATATGCCAGTGACATATAATGTTATATGCCCTTAGATGAACTTAGAGTTCATCGATATGCGAAATATTAAAGATTTATGACATATAAGTTTCTAAGTGTGTGAAAATAAGTCCATTGGATGAATATGGATATGATGTGTGTTCTAATGCCTTATAGGTGATTAGACATCATTTATAGACTTATTGGACACTTAGAAAGCTTAATTTCAAAAGTTGATGTATATAAGGGCTTATTTATAGCCTGTTAAAAGTTAAGGGATTTAAATGTAATTTTTCAATTCTTGGAGGACCAATATGTAATTTTATAAAGTAAAGGCTCAATTATAATTGGTAAAAATATGAAAACCAAAATAAAAATAAAAGTTTTGGTCATTCTCAAATATTGGGATTAATTGCAAATTTAGAAAAAGTTTGAAAGGTATAATGGTAATTTCACGTAAGCTAAGGGCAAAAAGATAATTTCACCATTTTTGATCAAAGAAGAGTCAAATTCTAGGCCCAGATGATTTCACCATTTTTGGCCAAAGAAGAGTCAATTTCTAGACCCTTCTTCATCTTATAGTCGTGCACCCCATTATTTGGCCTTAAAACACTTTGTTTTAATTAAAAGAAATGAGAAGAAAGGAGAAGAGAGGAGGGGAAGAGGAAGTTTCAGTCATCACCAAATTTTCACCAAATGTTTTATTCTTCAACCCAAACCAAGGTGTTCTAAGTTAATTTGGGGTTAAGGAACTCAAATCTATCATTATATTTGAGAAATTCTTAAAGGATTTGAAGATATCACCAAAGGAAAGTTTAGGTAAATTTTGTCTCATCTCTCTCTACATTATAATTTTGAGTTTGGTGTTAAGATATGTTATTATCCAAGCTTGAATATACATGAAACATGATTTAGATGAATGAAATGAGTCATGGATAAATTTCTTTAAACCAAAACCGAAATGCCCTCTCTTTAGTGAAAGTTTTTGAAAATTTGAATATATTTGGAAATTGATGGTTTAAATTAATTCTATGATGTTAATTATGTATATGTAATGTGAATTGATGATGAAAAATGACGGAGATGTTCATTGGAAGGAGGCTTTCAAGTTTATGCCTTTAGGTGTTTGATAAAATGCCTAAGTTAACTTGGCTTAGGATTTAAGGATTTTGATGGTGTGCATTGGAAAGAGGCTTTCATGTATGCTTATAGTAAACTTGAATTAATGCTTAGATTGATGAGTAGTGGCCTAATGTGCTCAGATTAAAATCTGCTGAATTATGCTTTGAAAAGTGTAGGTATTGGATCAAGGCATTAAATGCCTTGGAAAATGCAAAAGAAAGTTTATATGAATAATAAGGGAAGTAGCTATGTGAGAAGCTTAATGGCTGAATCCTATAACTTAAAAAAAATAGTGATATTGTGTTTTATACACTTATGTGATGGGGTATAAATATGAGTTATATGGTTAAGTAGTAGTAATTACATTATATTTGTATGTGTAAAGGCTTGGGAGCTATGGATCAAGAAGCTCGTAAAGAGGATTAATGAAATCAAAGGAGTGTACACCTTCTTTTAAGGTGAGTTGGGGAAAACATGTCTCTCAAATAGGACTAGGACAACCCAAGACATGCATAATGACTTGTATGTGAATTTTGAACCTAGGTAATGCATAATAGAATTTATCCTCAAATAGATGGTAGTATGTAAGTATTTAATGAATGACATTGTTTTGAATAACTCTTTGCATTTGGAGTGAAACTAATATTTTTATTTCTTATTTTGGGGAATGATATTATTTTCAACAAGCCTACACTTGAAGTGCAAAGGACAATGTTTCATTTTCTAGAACTAAATTTTTGAATAACTTTGCACTTGGAGTGCAAAAGATGACTTTCATTGCATGAAATGATGTTTTGGAACTTACTTATGCATAACCGAGTCATATATACTGCATGTATGTGTTCTATTTTGGCTTAGAGCTATGGCAAGGTTCCATTTTATTAGTTGGATCGATAAATAAAGGCATTGTTCCTTACTTGATTTTTGTACTTAATATTTGTATATAATTTTTTTGTGATTGGTGAGGAAACAATTGGCCAATAGTATACTAGCCACAACTGAGTAAGCAATCCCTATACCCTTGACACTGGTATATAAAAGTCATCTTTGTAACGACACCATTCTACAAGGCTCACAGGTGATCACTAACCTAAAGGTCTGGTCACCGATGATGTCATCACCTAGGGTCATGACGCTCTTATTGACTGTAGTCTAGACTAACCACAAATGAAAGTCGAGCCAACACCAAGATTCGGTGGGTGTGCATACTAGTTTGGCTGACTAGTGGTGACACATATAATTGTTTTGGCTTATTATGATATTTGGCTTCCTAAAGAGATTTAATTTTTACATGCGATGCTTTTCTGCTTATGTGTACTGGAACTGGAACCTATGTTCACTGAATGAGTGATTAATAGGCTAGCACTATATGGTTCCTAACCAGTATGGTATTAGCTATAGACTAGGTCTATGGGTTTTTATGTCATACATATTCACCTCATAGGTGGTTTTGTGCATGTTAGATGTATCAAATAGTTTTTAGGTTATTTATACCGTTTTGGTGTGTATCGGGTTTTATTTGCAATTTATGTTTCTTCTGCTAACTAAGTACATAGTGTACTCACCCCCTCCGCTTCTCAACCATGCAGGTTAATTTGTGAGCTTGAAGCTTTGAGTGGTTCGTACGATCTTTTAACATATTCGGGGTATTACCGCATGTAGATAGTCTCTGTTTTGTACTTTTGTTCTATAGCGCCTCATAATTATGTTAATATGCTTTATAATTTTGTAAATTAACTCTTGACTATCTTACGTTTTGTACATGTTTTTAAAGATAACCAATTAGCCTTGCCTATTCAGGTTAAAGGTATTGTAAGTATCCTTTACCCAAGTGTGCAGAGGTTGTTATATGTTCGATGTGGTTCCGGGTTGTGCCAATTAAATTGATATCAGAGCAATGTTTTTATGTTTTTAAAAGTGTTATTATTGTTTTGAAAAGATTCATGTGCCTTTGTAGTTAAGTTTTGGTGTCAACAGTCTTTGGTCGAGAAGTTGAGTCTCAGATCGTTAAGTTGACATCCTTAACAATCGGATGATTTCGACCTCGTTAAAAGTACTTATCGACATTCCTTGTGGTGGAAGGGACATCGAATAAGCTAGGATTAGTCCGTTCTATTTTATTAAACAACATCTTTGATTTTATAGTGATAGCATGGTTAGACGAGGAAGGGGAAGTCATCGTAAGGTTAGACCTTTGCGACATGAGCTAGAGGAATATATTGCTGAAGCCATTAGATCCCCCTTTTTATTATAGTCACTCCTCTTAGAGAGTAAGTGGCTCATGATGAAGAATATACAGTCCGAGAGGTAAAGATTAGTGATGTTATGTTAGAGGCAGATCTTATTCCCTTCGATCTCTAGGATTTCGAGGTAATGTTAGGGATTGCCTGGCTAGAGGGGCATCACACCAGCGTTGATCATTTTATGAATGAGGTAGAGTTTGACACTCAAAGTGGAGTCCCGATTAAATTTACTGGTGAATGTGTGTTCCCAAATTGTTTAATATCGATGGTCAAGGCTAAGAAGTTCATTTGTTGGGGATGTCAAGCATACCTCGCACATATGATTGACACTTTGACACAGAGGGTCAAATTTAGAGATGTTCTTATTTTAAGCGAGTCCTCAGATGTCTTCTCCAAGGAGCTACCCAAATTGCTACCTAATCGGGAGTTTGACTTTGCGATCGACTTGGTCCTGGGACAACATCGATATTTATACCACCATATTGCATGGCACCAGTAGAATTAAAAGAGCAAAAGGTTTAGTTGTAAGAGTTATTGGATAAGGGGGTTCATCAGACTAAATCATTCACCATGGGAAGCACCAGTATTGTTTGTCAAGAAGAAAGACGGGACCCTCCGCTTATGTGTTCATTATCGACAGTTAGGTAAGTTTACCATCAAAAATAAATATCCACTCCTTAAGATTGATGACTTGTTTGATTAGTTGACACGAGCTACAGTATTCTCAAAAATAGATCTAAGGTCTATGTACCATCAGTCGAAGATTGTCGAAAGTGATGGGCATAAGATTGTTTTCTGGATGAGGTATGGATACTATGAATTTTTGGTGATGTCATTTGGATTAACAAATGCGCATGTAACATTTATAAATCTCATGAACAAGGTGTTCCATCTTTATTTTAATCATTTTATCATAGTTTTCATTGATGACTTTCTGATTTATTCTAAGGATAGGGAGGAGCATGCTAGACATCTTTAGATTGTGATGTAAATATTTCACGAAAGATAGTTGTACGCGAAGTTTCAAAGTGTGAATTTTGGTTAAAGGAGATAGGATTTCTCGGGCATGTGGTATCAGGAGAAGGTAAAAAAAATGGAAGCTATACTTAAGTGGGAACAAGCCAAGAATATGATAGAAGTTCACAGCTTTCTGGAGTTAGCTGGTTAATATCGAAGATTTGTTGAGGGATTCTCACTATTTGCAACCCCTTTGCGAGGCTTACCTAGAAGGGGCTAAAATTTCAGTGGGATGACAAATGTGAGGCGAGTTTTCAGGAATTGAAGAGACGATTGACTTCTACACCATTGCTTACTTTACCTACCCAGGGGGTTCGGTATAAGATATATAGTGATGCTAATTGTCAAGTACTTAGTTGTGTGCTTATGCAGGCCAGGCGAGTGATCTTATATGTGTTAGATAGCTGAAGAAACACAAACTTAATTATCCTACTCGTGATTTGGACCTTGCGATGGTGGTGTTTGCTCTCAAGAATTAGAGACACTATCTTTATGGGGAGACTTGTTATATATACATCGATCACAAGATTCTGAAGTACTTAATGACACAGAAAGAGTCAAACATCTAACAAAGGAGATGGTTGGAATTAATTAAAGATTATGACTTAGTAATTGATTATCAACAAGGAAAAGTAAATGTGGTAGCCGACGCACTAAGTTGTAAGTCCTGTTTGGTAGTGACTATTAGGCAAAATCCTCATATGACTCATTTAAAGAGTATACGAAGCCTTGGTGTTGGACTCTCAATAGTTGAGGATGAAAGGACACTGCTAGCACAGTTTGAAGTTCGGCCAATATTATTTGATAAGATCAGGAGATCAAAGGTTGATGATCTCGAGTTAAAACTCATTAAAGAGAAATTACCATCTAAAGAGGATGAGGGGTTCTGACTGAGAGAAGACAGGTTATTAGTCTTCAAAAATAGAGTGTGGGTACTGGATGACCGAGATCTCAGGCGAGCTATTTTGGAAGAAACTAACAGTTCGGCATATGTATTGTATCCTAGTAGCACTAAGATGTATCGAACTCTTAAAGAGAACTATTGATGTCCATGGATAAAGAGAGAGATAGCGGAAGTTATGGCCAGATGCCTTCCCTGTCAATAGATAAAGGCCAACCATCAGAAACCAACTAGTATATTACAGTCTTTGCCTATTCTGGAATGGAAGTGGGAGCATGTGATAATGGATTTTATAGTTGGACTACCTCGTACATCGAAGGGTCACGATGTTATTTAGGTTATAGTGGATAGATTGACGAAGTTTGCTCATTGTTTTCCTATCCATATAACCTACTTGTTGGAGAGGTTAGCAAAGCTGTATATTGATAATATTATGAACTTGTAAGGGGTGCCAATTTTTGTAATATCAGATAAGGATCTCATATTTATGTCCTGAGTTTGGTTACAATTCCTAAAATCTTTGGGGACTAAACTGAAGTTTAGTACTGCTATTGACCCCCAGACTGATGGTCAGTCGGAGAGGACTATTCAGACACTGGAGGACATGCTGAGAGCATGTTTAATGGAATTCTAAGGGAGCTGCGACTGACACTTGCCTTTGATAAAATTTTCTTACAGCAATAGTTATCAGGCAAGTATTAGTATGCCACTATATGAAGCACTTTACAGGAGAAAGTGCAGGACACCTTTACGTTAGGATGAGGTTGGTATAGCCAAAGTCGAAGGACCTGAATTGATAAAAATTACTACTCAAAAGAGCTCTGTGGATAAGAGGAGACGATCATTAGATTTTGCAGTTGGTGATATGCTTTTCCTTCGGATATCACCCTAGAAAGGTATAATTCAATTTCAAAGATGAGGGAAGTTGAACCCTCAATATATTGGACCTTTCTGTATCCTAGAACGTATTGGGATTGTGGCTTATTAGTTAGAATTGCCACCAAACTTGGATAGGATCCATAAAGTGTTCCATGTCTCGATGTTGAAGAAATTTGTACTAAACCCATCTCATATTTTAGAGACACCTCCAGTGGAGCTAAGAGAAGACTTAAGTTTTGAGGCTAAACCAATCCAGATTCTGGATTGGCAGATAAAGAGGTTACACAGTAAGGAAGAGTTCTTTGGAAAAGTGACAGGGTCGAGGAAATGAAATGGGAGCCTGAGAATGCTATGAGACATCAGTACCCCCATTTATTTGTATCCTCGACTTAGGAGTTTCGAGGACAAAACTCTTTTGAGGGAGGAGTACTTATAAAGCAACATTTTCTGAGCCCTTTTGTATTGGCCTACACTTCTAGATACTACAGTATATTGATATATACACGATTTTATATGAGCTCAAAAATGTATTTGAATCCTTTCGGTATATATGCCAATGACATGTAATGTTATATGCCCTTACATGAACTTAGAGTTCATCGGTATGTGAAATCTTAGAGATTTATGACATATAAATTTCTAAGTGTATAAAACTGAGTCCATTGGATGAATGAATATGGCTATGATGTGTGTTATAATGCCTTAGAGGTGATTAGACATGATTTATAGACTTATTGGAAATTTAAAAAGCTTAATTTGAAAAGTTGATGTACATAAGGGCTTATTTACAATCTGCTAAAAGTTAAAGGACTTGAATGTAATTTTTCAATCAATAATGTGAATAATAAGGGAAGTAACTATATTAGAAGCTTAATGGTTGAATCCTACAACTTAAAAAAGTAGTGATATTGTGTTTAATACACTTATATGATGGGGTATAAATATGAGTTATATGGTTGAGTGGTAGTAACTAAATTACATTAATGTGTATAAAGGCTTAGCAATTGTGGATCAAGAAGCTCGTATAGAGGATTAGTGAAATCAAAGGAGTGTACACCTTCATTTGAGGTGAGTTGGGAATAACATGTCTCTCAAATGGGACTAGGACAACCCAAGACATGCATAATGACTTGTATGTGAATTTTGAACCTAGGTAATGCATAGTAGAATTTATCCTCAAATAGATGGTAGTATACTTATGTAGTTAATAAATGACATTGTTTTGAATAACACTTTGTACTTGGAGTGAAACTGATGTTTTTATTTCATATTTCAGGAATGATATTGTTTTCAACAAACCTACACTTGATGTGCAAAGGACAATGTTTTATTTTCTAAAACTGCATTTTTGAATAACTTTGCACTTGAAGTGCAAATGATGACTTCCATTGCATGAAATAATGTTTTAGAACTTACTTATACATAACTGAGTCATGTGTGCTGCATGTATGTGTTCTCTTTTGACTTAGAGAGATGGCAAGGTTCCATTTTATCGGTTCGATTGATAAATAAAGGCATAGTGCGTTGTTTGATTTTCGTATTTAATATTTTTATATAATTTTTTTGTGATTGGTGAGGAAACGATTGGCCAATTGTGTGATGAGCATAACTAATTAAACGACCCTCGTACGGTCTTTTGACATATTCGGGGCATTATCACATGTGGGTAGTCTCCGTTTTGTTCTTTTGTTATATAGTGGCATATGATTATGTTGATATGCTTTATAATTTGGTAAATTGACTCTTAAATATCTTATAGTTTGTAAATATTTTTTAAGATAACCAGATAGCCTTGCACAGTCAGGTTAAGGGTACTATGAGTATCCTTAACCCGGGTATACGGCAGTTGACATATGCTCTATATGGTTTCAGGTCGTGACATTAGTTCTTTAATACGTTTTAAGATTTTATTTTTTGTTATATTTTTATTATTAGCTAGTCAGACTGTTTAAATATTTAAAAATTAGGAGGTAGTCATTGAATCTAAATCCAACCTTTCCCTCCTCCCAACTATCTTAATTCTACTCAATAGTTTAAAAACATTATTGATAGATATGGTATTTCATTTATACCATAATGACTATAGAAAAATTTAACAATAAACTAATAATGGAAGAGCCTGATTGCCTTTCCTCAAAATGTGAAAGATTCCAATTCATAGACTAAAAGTTGAAAGTTCTAGTTTAAACATTGCTTAAACATAGAGAACTTCCAAGACTTATTTTACGATTCTTTTATCTTCTTCTCCAAATGGTACATTTTATGTGAAGCATTCAAAAACAACAATTCAATCACTAATTTTTTTCCATAATTTTATACAAAAGTCATGATCCCCAATTCATATGTTTTTGTCTTATAATTACATTACTATGTAAGACCTAATGATGATGAAAAAATGAACCAACTACAAATTACCTTCTTCCACAATAACATATAACCTTTTTGCTCTTTAATTTATCAATTTTCATAATAATATATGGTCTTTTTACTTCTTAATTTCTCAATGATCTCCCAAAATTTATTTATGTTATTTATACTTTTGCTAGTCAATTTTCATCATATAAAGTAGTCATATTATCTTTTGATATGAAAGTAAAATATATGTATCATCGTAATGCATGTTTCAAATTACTAATGAAAACTCAAATTTTAAATTTTTCTTGAATTGAGTATATTTTTATAATCACCTTCGAGGGTTTAAACTTGGTTCCAAAATAATATGTTTTAACGGTAAACACTCATAATAATGCAAGTTCTCTTTAGTGTTGATGGTTGTAGAACTTGAACAGATTTTAGTGTTTATTTCCTAAATATACATCAAAACAAAACAATCATATTAATCACTTCATTTATATGGATTTGTCTTGATGCAACTTAATTGTTACACAAATTATTATTTGTTGTGTTTGAAATCAATAAATTTTGATTCCTATGGATATAGTTACCAAAAAGTTCATACATTTTTAATTAGTAAGTTGTAATTAAAGAATTACCATAATCAACAGAAAAAATCAATAAAAATCTAAAGGGTCATCACCATATCTTAATTAAAAGCATCACTAAGCTTAATGAGCTTTATTAGTTTTAAACATCATTAACATCATGCTCACTTATGCTCTTAAGAATTGTTTTTCAATAATTCATTGTAAATTTGTAATAATTTTTATAATTATGTAAACAAGGCATAAAGAACCCAATCCAAAACCCCAAATATGTCATAAAATCAATAAAAAGGAGTTTTTTTCAAATATGAAAATTTATATAAGAGCTACATAACTAGAAATGATTTTTTAGATCACGATTAGAAATTTCCTTAAATGTTTCATTCAAATTCATTGTTATTCTTTTCTGGAAAGAACTAATAATGTATGAGAGAAAAGTTTTAGATTGGTATGAGAGAAAAGTTTTAGATTGGGAAGAACATATCGGGTATTAGAGAAATGAATTGGTAAAACCATCGGGATACATAATCCGTGTAAGGTTTAAAATATTAGATCGAGTTTAAAAGAGTGGAATGATTGAAATAAATAGCCATGTCAATAGTTCCTTATTATTGATAAAGCAAACAAACATAAGAAAGAGGTGAATTGTGTGTAACTTGAAAATTATTAATTCATGGAAACAATATGGGGTTATTAAAATATAAAAGGAGCCTGTCAAGTTCCTGTCAAGTTTTAAGGCAAAAGTAGCCTGTCAAACTCTTACAACAAAAGGAGTCTATCAAACTTTAAAATGAAAGGAGCCTTATGTAAACTAAAAATAACAGTGACTAAAATGTTGAAATTTAAAAGTTAAGTAAAGAGAAAGAACATCACAATCAATTTATACTAGTTCAGCTTATAACGAAGCCTACATCCAGTCCCTAAGTTTCGAACTTGAGTGTTTCACTAATAAATCTCCAGGTAGTGATTTGACGAGCCTCTCTAAGCTCACAAGTACATATTTTTAAAGTTTCTTCAACCTTCCACACTAATAGTATTTATCAAGCCTCTAAAAGCTCTCAACCGATGAAAGTAATGTTTGCTCATTATGAACTTCAATAAATATATCTCTCTCTCTCTATCAATAGAGTGTTTTCACTTTCTAAAGCTCAAAAGTAATAAGATATAACTTTTCGAAAACAGGAATTGATGCTACAATGTTCTTCTGAAGTTTATTTCCTAATCGAATCCAGTAGCTCTCCCTTAAATAGAGATTCCCTTCAACTAGGAATTGCTTCAAATTAATCATGAACTAATTCACTTAACTAGCTTTGACTCTATCAAAACGTCTTTCTTATTATCTTTGATATAATCTTCAAATATTTGGTTGTTTAAATATTCCTTTGACTATGTCTTTGAAGTTGACTTTTGAATTGGTTGAATAGTAGGATCCTTTGTACAATAGGATCTTATCCATTCTAGATATTATGGAACTGTTTCTTACTTTTAAAAAAATTTGTTAGACTTATTCATGTGAAAATAGGAAAACATTCTTCTTTTATTTGAACAAACAATCTCTTGAATATTGTTATCTTTTAGAGAGAAAAAATAATCCAATAAATTTGAATTTTAAAATCTTAACAATTTGAAATCTTAATAAAAATATTATTGATTATTATCATCAAAATCATTAATTTATGAGCCTTGAGCTATCATTCTCCACCTTTTTGATAATGACAAGCAATAACAAATATTTTTTTAAAAATTCAAATAACTAAAAGCCGCGGCGAAAAATTCGAAGTAGTAACCTGAAACTTGAGTCATTTTTTGGAAATCTCACTTACCCATGCATATGATCCGACCCGAATACCACTTAAAAAACCCTATTTCGGGATAAGTAAGGGGGAGGCAGTAGAGGGGGAGATCAATTGACTTTCCTTCATTTCTACTCTCTGAAGAAAAAAGATCTAACCTCTTCCATATTTTTCTTTCCACTGTAAAACCACCACCATGGGTGTTTCAGATTCATTCCAAGTTGTGAATTTTCTGAGTGCAATAAGTATCTAGGAATTTCTTTTTCTCTTGAACGTGCCGTAATGGCTGGAGTTCAATAGGCTGAAAAAAGCGAGTAGTTTAGTCAATGGTTCGGTTATGAGTTTAAAAGATCCTAAGTCTAGGATTTATGATTTGTAGTTGAGCTATTTGATTATGGTTTTAATCAAATGTTGGATATTCATTATGTGTAGGATGGATTGGTCTATGTAGAACTCTGAGCTTAAATGTATGAAGTTTCATATATGTCTATTTGAAATCTTCTTTATTCTCTCTTATCTTGCATGGTTATATTTGATGTTGAGATGATTTTAGATTCCATTTTACCTATTGCATTGGCTAATCCTACTACACAATCAGAGCACTTAATAGGATTTAAAGAAAAAGGGAGCCTCAATGATTAAGATCTTGGACTTGAAGAGTCTTTCAAGGTTTACCATTTTGAAGCTTAGTGACTTCTACTCTCACTTAAATCAATTTCAAACTATGATGGCCAAAACTCACGTTCAAGGGGACTTTATCACTATTTAGTCTTTTATGTTTTTTGTCCTTCATTTTTCTTTACCCCTAAAATCCAAAATCAATCGTTTTACATTCAAATTAACTCTATTAATGAGTTCAAAAATCAAAAAGAAAAACTCCTTTTCTCCAAATTAGTTTGCATAGCCTTACATGTAGGTTAACTTAGGTTCAATCATTTTAGGTTTCAATTAAGTGAATAACCCGAGGTTGCACCCTATAGTGCAATTCTTGGAATACTTTGATTCAACCTCTAAGAGCTTAACGAATAGGTCGAATCAAATGGCACCGTTGCTGGGGAACCAAATAATTGGTTCTCTAGGTAAACTTCTATCATATTGCTCTAGAGTGTGGTTAAGAGTCTTTAGATTGCATTCTCGATAGTTTAGCTTCATACCTGTTAATAGTATAGGTTTTCATTTTGCTTAGCATCTGAATTTTTGGAAATACAAGCAAAGTTACTGTTTTCTTTTCATTTTTTTTATACTTAGCATTTTACATCTGCTTAGATCAGAGTTCTATTTGCTACTTTCGGTGAAAGTTTGCCACGGCTAAATTTTTATTCCGCTGTGGCCAACTTATAAGATCCTACGAGGATCCCTTCCAGGATATTTATGCTACGGCCAACTATTGACTTCACTGCAGCCAACTTTTCTCCACAGCTCTGAAGATTTATTTACATGCGCATATATATTTTCATATACCCACACACACTTGCATCCATCACATCTCATCTTTTTACCTGGCTTTATGAACTTGCAAGTCAATTCTATTCAGTTTTTATTCTCTTTTGAATTTTTTCATGCCCGAAAAACCATAGTTCTACCTTTAGACCCCGAAATTGAGAAACGTTTGAGAAAAGTTAGGAAGGAAAGAGAGTAGAACGGACAAGCAAGGTAGTGGAGTCTAGCCTGTCAAGCAGTGAGAGTGAATCATTAAAAGGGGAGATAATGGCTGAAAAATTAGTTAATATACAAAATCAAAACCTTGATGCCAACCAACCTAGAAACGGTGATAATGGAGTTAATGGAGAGTACGAGAGAATTGGTGAGAATAATAGCAACCTTAGAAGGAGGACCATTAGGGACCTATGACCTCTAATGTGCTAATTTTGATGTGAATTTGAGATAAAAGGATTGCTTATTAACTGTCTTCCTAAATTTCATAGTATAAAAGGAGAAGATCTCTACATTCGCCTACAATCGCTGTCTATGATTTGTTAGAGCATGAAACTAGTGGGCGCTTCTCTAGATCAAGTGCTGTGGAAAGTTTTTCAGTTATCATTGGAGGGTAAAGCAAGGGAGTGGTGCATGAGTCTTCTGAGACATGTGGCAAATGCCTATCGCAGCTGGGGAAATTTAAGGAAGTCATTGTTGGAGAAGTACTTTCCTACTTCCAAAACTTCATCAATGAGAAAGGAAATCCACTCAGCTCGACAAGACTTTGATGAGTCTCTCTATGATTATTTTAACCGTTTTTAGGATTTATTGACATGATGCCCTCACCATCAAATACCAGACGAGCAGTTGGTGCAGTACTTTTATGATGGGCTGAAGGGTCAAGATAAGGGTATGTTAGATGCAGCCTCAGGAGGTTCACTGATAGAACTCACCACTGAAGAGGCTTAGGATCTAATTAAGAAAATGGCTCTGAATCACTAGCAGTACTATTTGAGAGACACTAGAGGCATACATGAGTTGGGAACTTCAACAGTACACTCTAGAAAAATGGAAAGTCTTGAGTCTAAGGTAGACTTTTTAGAGAATAAAATGACTACTCAACTGGCCCTCAGTACTGCAGAGTTGAAAAAAATGATTGTGCATCATCAACAAACCCTTATAGATCTCACTACACCTAGTTGTGAAACTTGTGATTCCATGATGCATATTTCTAGTGTTTGCCCCAATATGAAGAGGTATCTATTGTTTATCAGGGTTAGCTAAATCAGAAGTGGGACCCTTATTCTAATACATATAACGGGGGATGGAAAGCAAACCCTCGATTTAGTTGGAGAAATGAAGAGAGTGGACCTCCAAACAGATTCCAGCAAGGTGGAGGGGCTAGTCCTTCTACTAACCAGTTCTAAAACCAACAAAAAGCTTTAACTATTCGACAAAAGGAAGACATCAATCAACTCCTATATAATATGATGGCAATGGTGAAAGACGAGAGGACTTCTAATGACAACTAGTTCAATTCTTTATCCTCTTTGATTCAACAAGACTCATCCAAGAATACTGCTAGATTCAATGCCTTAGAGAAAAGAATGGAGAAATAGGAGACAATTATGTGAATAATAAGGGAAGTAACTATATTAGAAGCTTAATGGTCGAATCTTATAACTTAAAAAAGTAGTGATATTATGTCTAATACACTTATATGATGGGGTATAAATATGAGTTATATTGTTGAGTGGTAGTAACTAAATTACATTTATGTGTATAAAGGCTTAGCAGTTGTGGATCAAGAAGCTCGTATAGAGGATTAGTGAAATCAAAGGAGTGTACACCTTCATTTGAGGTGAGTTGGGGAAAACATGTCTCCCAAATGGGACTAGGACAACCCAAGACATGCATAATGACTTGTATGTGAATTTTGAACCTAAGTAATGCATAGTAGAATTTATCCTCAAATAGATGGTAGTATACTTATGTAGTTAATAAATGACATTGTTTTGAATAACACTTTGTACTTGGAGTGAAACTGATGTTTTTATTTCATATTTGAGGAATGATATTGTTTTCAACAAACCTACACTTGAAGTGCAAAGGACAATGTTTTATTTTCTAAAACTACGTTTTTGAATAACTTTGCACTTGAAGTGCAAAAGATGACTTTCATTGAATAAAATAATGTTTTAGAACTTGCTTATGCATAGCCGAGTCATGTATGCTGCATGTATGTGTGCTCTTTTGACTTAGAGAGATGGCAAGGTTCCATTTTATCGGTTCGATTGATAAATAAAGGCACAGTGCCTTGTTTGATTTTTGTATTTAATATTTTTATATAATTTTTTTGTGATTGGTGAGGAAACGATTGGCCAATTGTGTGCTGAGCATAACTAATTAGACGACCCCTGTACGGTCTTTTGACATATTCGGGACATGATCGCATGTGGGTAGTCTCTGTTTTGTTCTTTTGTTATATAGTGGCATATGATTATGTTGATATGCTTTATAATTTGTTAAATTGACTCTTAAATATCTTATAGTTTGTAAATATTTTTAAAGATAACCAGATAGCCTTGCATAGTTAAGTTAAGGGTACTATGAGTATCCTTAACCCGGTTATGCGGTAGTTGACATATGCTCTACTTGGTTTCAGGTCGTGACATTAGTTCTTTAATATGTTTTAAGATTTTATTTTTTTTATATTTTTATTATTAGGTAGTCAGACTGCTTAAATAGTTAAAAATTAGGAGGTAGTTTAGGAGGTAGTTATTGAATCTAAATCCAACCTTTCCCTCCTCCCAACTATCTTAATTCTACTGAATAGTTTAAAATCATTATTGATAAATATGGTATTTCATTTATACTATAATGACTATAGAAAAATTTAACAATAAACTAATAATGGAAGAGCCTGATTACCTTTCCTCAAAATGTGAAAGATTCCAATTCATAGACTAAAAGTTGAAAGTTCTAGTTTAAACATTGCTTAAACATAGAGAACTTCCAAGACTTTTTTTATGATTCTTTTATATTCTTCTCCAAATGGTACATTTTATGTGAAGCTTTCAAAAACAATAATTCAATCACTAAATTTTTTCCATAATTTTGTACAAAAGTCATGATCCTCAATTCATATGTTTTTTTCTTATAATTACATTACTATGTAAGACCTAATGATGATGAAAAAATGAACCAACTGCAAATTACCTTCTTCCACAATAACATATGACCATTTTGCTCTTTAATTTATCAATTTTCATAATAATACATGGTCTTTTTACTTCTTTAATTTCTCAATGATCTCCCAAAACTTATTTATGTTATTTATACTTTTTCTAGTTAATTTTCATCATATAAAGTAGTCATATTCTCTTTTGATATGAAAGTAAAATATATGTATCATCGTAATGCTTATTTCAAATTACTAATGAAAACTCAAAATTTAATTTTTTCTTGAATTGAGTATATTTTTATAATCACCTTCGAGGGTTTAAACTTGGTTCCAAAATAATATGTGTTAACGGTAAACACTCATAATAATGCAAGTTCTCTTTAGTGTTGATGGTTGTAGAACTTGAACAGATTTTTGTGTTTATTTCCTAAATATACATCAAAACAAAACAATCATATTAATCACTTCATTCATATGGATTTGTCTTGATGCAACTTAATTGTTACACAAATTATTATTTTTTGTGTTTGAAATCAATAAATTTTGATTCCTATGGATATCGTTACGAGGAAGTTCATACATTTTTAATTAGTAAGTTATAATTAAAGAATTACCATAATCAAAAGAAAAAATCAATAAAAAACTAAAAGGGTCATCACCATTTCTGAATTGAAAGCATCACTAAGCTTAATGAGCTTTCTTAGTTTTAAACATCATTAACATCATGCTCACTTATGCTCTTAAGAATTGTTTTTTAGTAATTCATTGTAAATTTGAAATAATTTTTCTGATTATGTAAACAAGACATAAAGAACCCAAACCAAAACCCCAAATATGTCATAAAATCAATAAAAAGGAGTTTTTTTCAAATATGAAAATTTATATAAAAGCTACATAACTAGAAATGATTTTTTAGATCAAGATTAGAAATTTCCTTAAATGTTTCATTAACATTCATTGTTATTCTTTTCTGGAAAGAACTAATAATTTATGAGAGAAAAGTTTTAGATTGGGTATGAGAGAAATGGGAAGAACATATCGGGTATTAGATAAATGAATTGGTAAAACCATCGGGATACATAATCCGTGTATGGTTTAAAATATTAGATCGAGTTTAAAAGAGTGGGATGATTGAAATAAATGGCCATGTCAATAGTTCCTTATTATTGATAAAGCAAACACACATAAGAAAGAGGTGAATTGTGTGTAACTTGAAAATTTTTGCTAGTTACTATTAATTCATGTAAACAATATGGGGTTATTAAAATATAAAAGGAGCCTGTCAAGTTTTAAGGCAAAAGGAGCCTATCAAACTTTTAAAACAAAAGGAGTCTATCAAACTTTAAAATGAAAGGAGCCTTATGTAAACTAAAAATAACAGTTACTAAAATGTTGAAATTTAAAAGTTAAGTAAAGAGAAAGAACGTCACAATCAATTTATACTAGTTCAGCTTATAACGAAGCCTACATCCAGTCCCTAAGTTTCGAACTTGAGTGTTTCACTAATAAATCCCCAAGTAGTGATTTGACGAGCCTCTCTAAGCTCACAAGTATATGTTTTTGAAGTTTCTTCAACCTTCCATACTAATAGTATTTATCAAGCCTCTACGAGTTCTCAACTGATGAAAGTAAGGTTTGCTCATTATGAACTTCAACAAATATCTCTCTCTCTCAATAGAGTGTTTTCACTTTCTAAAGCTCAAAAGTAATAAGATATAACTTTTCGAAAACAAGAATTGATGCTACAATGTTCTTCTAAAGTTTAATTCCTAATCGAATCTAGGAGCCCTCCCTTAAATAGAGATTCCCTTCAACTAGTTACTGCTTCAAATTAATCATGAACTAATTCAGTTAACCAACTTTGACTCCATCACAACGTCTTTCTTATTATCTTTGATATAATCTTCAAATATTTGTTTTTTGAATATTCCATTGACTATGTCTTTGAAGTTGACTTTTGAATTGGTTGAATAGTAGGATCCTTTGTATAATAGGATCTTATCCATTCTAGATATTATGGAACTGTTTCTCACTTTTAAAAAAATTTGTTAAACTTATTCATGTGAAAATAGGAAAACATTATTCTTTTATTTGAACAGACAATCTCTTGAATATTGTTATCTTTTAGAGAGAAACAATAATCCAATAATTTTGAATTTTAAAATCTTAACAATTTGAAATCTTAATAAAAATATTATTGATTATTATCACCAAAATCATTGATTTATAAGCCTTGAGCTATCATTCTCCACCTTTTTGATGATGACAAGCAATAACAAATATATTTTAAAAAATTCAAATAACTAAAAGCCGCGGCGAAAAATTCGAAGTAGCAACCTAAAACTTGAGTCATTTTTTGGAAATCTCACTTACCCATGCATATGACCCGACCCGAATACCACTTAAAAAAACCCTATTTCAGGATAAGTAAGGGGGAGGCAGTAGAGGGGGAGATCAATTGACTTTCCTTCATTTCTACTCTATGAAAAAAAAAGCTCTAACCTCTTCCATATTTTTCTTTCCACTATAAAACCACCACCATGGGTCGTTCAGATTCATTCGAAGTTGTGAATTTTCTGAGTGCAATAAGTATCTAGGCATTTCTTTTCCTCTTGAAGGTGCAGTAGTGGCTGGAGTTCAATGGGATGAAAAACGGGAGTAGTTTAGTCAAAGGTTAGGTTATGAATTTAAAAGATCCTAAGTCTAGGTTATGATTTGTAGTTGAGCTATTTGATTATGGTTTTAATCAAATGTTGGATATTCATTATGTGTAGGATGGATTGGTCTATGTAGAACTCTGAGCTTAAATGTATGAAGTTTCATATGTCTATTTGAAATCTTCTTTATTCTTTCTTATCTTGCATGGTTATGTTTGATGTTGAGATGATTTTAGATTCCATTTGACCCATTGCATTGGCTAATCCTACTACACACAATAAGAGCACTTAATAGGATTTAAAGAAAAAAGGAGTCTCAATGATTAAGATCTTGGACTTGAAGAGTCTTTAAAGGTTTATCATTTTAAAGTTTAGTGATTTATATTCTCACTTAAATCAATTTCAAACTATGATGGCCAAAACTCACGTTCAAGGGGACTTTATCACTATTTAGTCTTTTATGTTTTTTGTCCTTCATTTTTCTTTACCCCTAAAATCCAAAATCAATCGTTTTACATTCAAATTAACTCTATTAATGAGTTCAAAAATCAAAAAGAAAAACTCCTTTTCTCCAAATTAGTTTGCATAGCCTTACATGTAGGTTAACTTAGGTTCAATCATTTTAGGTTTCAATTAAGTGAATAACCCGAGGTTGCACCCTATAGTGCAATTCTTGGAATACTTTGATTCAACCTCTAAGAGCTTAACGAATAGGTCGAATCAAATGGCACCGTTGCTGGGGAACCAAATAATTGGTTCTCTAGGTTGACTTCTATCATATTGCTCCTGAGTGTGGTTAAGAGTCTTTAGATTGCATTCTCGATAGTTTAGTTTCATACCTGTTAATAGTATAGGTTTTCGTTTTGCTTAGCATATGAATTTTTGGAAATACAAGCAAAGTTACTGCTTTCTTTTCATTTTTTTTATACTTAGCATTTTACATCTGCATAGATCAGAGTTCTATTTGCTACCTTCGGTGAAAGTTTGTCACGGTTAACTTCTTATTCCACCGTGGCCAACTTATAAGATCCTACGAGGATCCCTTTCAGGACATTTATGCTACGGCCAACTATTGACTTCACCGCAGCCAACTTTTCTCCAGAGATTTGAAGATTTATTTACCTGCGCATATATATTTTCATATACCCACACACACTTGCATCCATCACATCTCATCTTTTTACCTGACTTTATGAACTTGCAAGTCTATTCTATTCAGTTTTTATTCTCTTTAGAATTTTTTCATGCCCGAAAAACCATAGTTCTACCTTTAGACCCTGAAATTGAGAAAAGTTTGAGAAACGTTAGGAAGGAAAGAGAGTAGAAGGGACAGGCAAGGTAGAGTCTAGCCTGTCAAGCAGTGAGAGTGAATCATTAAATGGGGATATAATGGCTGAAAATTCAGTTAATCTGCAAAATCAAAACCTTGATGCCAACCAACCTAGAAAAGGTGATAATGGAGGTAATGGAGAGCATGAGAGAATTGGTGAGAATAATAGCAACCTTAGAAGGAGGACCATTAGGGACCTACGACCTCTAATGTGTTACTTTTGAATTTTGAGGTAAAAGGATTGCTTATTAACTGTCTTCCTAAATTTCATAGTATAAAACGAGAAGATCTCTACATTCACCTGCAATCGCTGTCTATGATTTGCTAGAGAATGAAACTAGTGGGCGCTTCTCTAGATCAAGTGCTGTGGAAAGTTTTTCATTTATCATTGGAGGGTAAAGCAAGGGAGTGGTGTATGAGTCTTTTGAGACAAGTGGCAAATGCCTATCACAGTTGTGGAAATTTGAGGAAGGCATTGTTGGAGAAGTACTTTTCTACTTCCAGAACTTCATCAATGAGAAAGGAAATCCACTCAGATCGACATGACTTTGATAAGTCTCTCTATGATTATTGGAACCGTTTTTAGGATTTATTGACATGATGCCCTCACCATCAAATACCAGATGAGTAGTGGGTGCAGTACTTTTATGATGGGCTGAAGGGTCAAGAGAAGGGTATGTTAGATGCAGCCTCAGGAGGTTCACTGATAGACCTCACCGCTGAAGAGGCTTAGGATCTAATTAATAAAATGGCTCTGAATCACCAGCAGTACAGTTTGAGAGACACTAGAGATGTACATGGGTTGGGAGCTTCAACAGTACACTCTAGAAAAATGGAAAGTCTTGAGTCTAAAGTAGACTTTTTGGAGAATAAAATGACTACTCAACTGGCCCTCATTATTGCAGAGTTGAAAAATATGAGTGTGCATCATCGACAAACCCCTATAGATCTCACTGCACCTAGTTGTGAAACTTGTGATTCCGTGATGCATATTTCTAGTGTCTGCCCTAATATGAAGAGGTATCTACTATTTATCAGGGCTAAATCGTAAGTAGGACCCTTATTCTAAAACATATAACAGGGGATGGAAAGTAAACCCTCGATTTAGTTGGAGAAATGAAGAGACTGGACCTCCAAACAGATTCCAGCGAGGTGGAGGCGTTAGTCCATCTACTAACTAGTTCCAAAACCAACAAAAAGATTTAATTGTTCCATAAAAGGAAGACAACAGTCAACTCCTATATAATACGATGGCTATGATGAAAGACAAGAGGAATTCTAATGACAACTAGTTCAATTCTTTAGCCTCTTTGATTCAACAAGACTCATCCAAGAATACTGCTAGATTCAATGCCTTAGAGAAAAGAATGGAGCAATAGGAGACAAAGATTGAAAACGTCAACTCCTATCTCACTCAATTATTCATTAACATGAGTGAGCAATAAGCTAAGAGCACTGGCACTGTTCCCTTAAACACTGTTATAAATCCTAAGAGTTTAAATGTCATCACTCTTTGAAGTGGGAAGTAAGTGAAGTTCCATGATTCAAATGAGGAAGTAGTTAATAAGGAGATTGGATATGATGAGTTGTCTTCCACACCGGCAAAGATGAAGAATTCTGAAAGCTCTAAAGAGAAAGCATTATTGGCTGAAAAGAAGTCCACATTTTTTAATAGTAAGGGAACAAATTTTAAGAGCAACGATGAACAAGCAACAGCAAGGGAGCAAGTTGAGTCAAGCAAGCATAGAGCCAATAAAGCCAATGGTAAGGATGTAAAACTTAAAGACCTTCCTTTTCCTACTTCTTATTTGATGAGAAAAAGAATGACTAACACTAAGCATGAAAAGGATATTATTGATTTGTTTAATAGAGTGGAAGTCAATATTGCTTTGCTTGATCTTGTGAAATGGGTTCTTGCTTATGCCAAATACCTTAAAGACCTGTGTCCACATTAGAGGGAGTTTAAGGCAAATGAAAGAGTTCAAGTAAGCTTAAATGTGTCTGCTCTATTTAAACCTTAAATTCTTATGAAATGCCAAGACCTTAGATCCTTTACCATCCGTTGTACTTTAGATAAAGTAACTATAGGGGGAGATTTGTTAGATCTAGGGGCAGCTATTAATGTCATGCCTAAGTCAGTTTACACTTTATTAGGAGTCAAGACTCTTAATTCTACCACAGTAGTACTTCAATTGGCTGATAGGTCTATTAGGCATCTTGAGGGCATTATAGAGGATGTTTTGTTCCAGGTTATAGGTTTTTGTTTTTTCCTGCTGATTTTGATGTGCTTGACATATACTAATTCTTGGTAGACCTTTCTTAAGGACTGCTAACACCATTATTAACATGAAAGAAGGCACCATCGTAATGGAAGTAGGTGATCAAAAAGTATGTTTTAACATGTATAAAGCAATGGAACATCCATATGAAGATTACTCATTTTTGGGTGTTAACATGATTGATATTGTTGTTGATGATGCTTGCTCTGCATTCGAATTACAAAAAAATTCCTTTGACTATGAACTGTATTCACCTGATTCTACTATCAGCGATGATGGGAAAGGTTTTCAGTGAATGTTTCAGGTGATTCTGGCATCGTGGAGGGTAAATTTGATGTGGAAATTGATGAAGTCGTTTCACTACAACACAAATCTCAGACTGAATGTTTAATGCTTGGAATTGATAAAGATTTTAAAGCTAACCGCATGGAACCTTGATTACCATTGGTTGAAAAAAGGGAAGAAATCTATTCTTTTTGAGCTTCATGAGATTCTACAGAATAAGGGTTCCAAACCTGTGAGACAACCTCAAAGGACATTAAACCCAATTATCCTAGATATGGTTAAGAAAGAAATCACCAAACTTTTGAGTGCTAGGATCATCTATCCCATATCTGATAGCGAGTGGGTTAGTCTGATCCATGTAGTGCCTAAAAAGAGTGGGGTTACTGTGGTTAAAAATGATAGCGATGAGTTTATTCCTATAAGAGTGAAAAATTCCTAGCATGTGTGCATAGACTATAGAAGATTAGAAGATTCCACACGAAAAGATCATTTCTGGATGGTTTCTCTAGGCACTTTCAAGTACCTATTACACTAGAGCACCATGATAAAACCACTTTTACATGTCCTTTTAATACCTTCACTTATCATAGGATGCCTTTTGGATTATGTAACGCCCCAGGAACTTTCCAGCGTTGTATGATGTTTTTTTTCTGTGAATTTTTAGAAGAATGCATGGAAGTCTTTATAGATGACTTTAATGTGTATGGTGGTTCTTTTGATAATTGCCTTGCTAGTCTTGAAAAAGTACTAAAATGATGCATTGACAAGAATTTGATTTTGAGCTTTGAAAAATGTCATTTCACGGTTAATGAGGGTATAGTGCTAGGTCATTTGATTTTTAGCAAGGGAATTGAAGTTGATAAAGCTAAGATTGAGGTAATATCTTTGTTGCCTTATCCTATGTGAGTTAAAGATATAAGATCATTTTTGGATCATACATAATTCTATAGGCGTTTTATAAAAGATTTTAGGAAGATTGTGTCGTGAAGGATTCTATAGGCATTTTATAAAAGATTTTAGCAAGATTGCATTACCTCTTTCAAGGCTTTTACAAAAAGATGTAAAATTTGACTTTGATGATTCGTGCAAGGATGCTTTTGATGAGTTAAATTCTCAAGTCATTTCTCCCCTTATTTTGGTTGCCACTGATTGAAACTTACCTTTTAAGCCTTCATATAATGCTTCTAATTATGCTGTAAGAGCTATATTGGGCCAAAGGGAGGAGAAATCTTAAGAGCAATTGCCTATGCCTAAAATACACTGGATACATCTCAAATCAACTACATAACAACAGAGAAAGAGTTGTTTACAGTATTTTTTTCTTTAGAAAAGTTTAGGCCTTATCTGTTAAATTTTTATGTGATTGTTTTTACTATTATGCAGCTGTCCGATATCTGCACAAGAAACCACAATCTAAACCAAGATTGATAACATGGGCATTACTTCTTTAAGAATTTGACATCGAGATAAAGAACTGACCAGGGGTGGCAAATTATGTAGCTGATCACTTGAGTAGGCTACCAGAGGATACAAAGGGAGTAGACTGTTTCAAGCTCACTTATGATTCTTTTCCTGATGCAGTTTTATGTGCTTTATTCTTAAAAGAGCCTTGGTATGCACATATAGTTAACTACCTTATGACTAGACTCATCCCTCCTCTTATATCTAATTTGGAGGTGCAAAAGCTCAGAAGCGAAGCAAGGCATTACATTTGGGATGCTTCTCATCTATGGAGAATGTGCAGCGACCAAGTCATAAGGAAATGTGTGCCTAATGAAGAACTTGGTGCAATTATTTTAGCTTGCCATTCTATGGTTTGTGGATGTCATTTCAGTGCAAGGAGAACATCTAGCAAAATTCTAGACTCTAGGTTTTGCTGGCCAACCCCTTTTAAAGATTCGTTTACATTTTGTCAGTCTTGTGACAAGTGTCAATGTTTTGGGGGATTAGGTTAAAGGCATGAAATGCCTCAGCAACCTCTACTGTTTTATGAATTCTTTAATGTTTGGTGGATTGACTTTATAGGTCCTTTCCCTCTGTCCTTTGGTTTCGTATATATCCTTTTAGTTGTAGTCTATGTGTCGAAATGGATAGAGGCTGTGCCTACTAGAAAAGATGATGCCCAAACAATTTCTAAATTTCTTAAGTCCAACATTTTCTACAGGTTTTGGATTCTAAAGGCTGTGGTGAGTGATAGCGGTACACACTTTTGTAATAGGGTAGTTGATAATCTATTTTCAAAATTTGGTGTTACTCATAAAGTCTCTACTGCATATCACCCCCAAACCAATGGTCACGCTAAAATATCTAATCGAGAGGTGAAGCATATCTTAGAGAAGATTGTAAAACCATTCTACCCCCATATGTCACTCATCCAGTCATTTTCTTTTCCTACTCTCTTCATCTTTTCACTTTGTTATTTTCTTAAGTCTACAGATTCTCCCTTTCACAAACCTATTTCACCGCGGCCACTCTTCTCTACCCCTCCTCCCATTTTACACTCCTAATCACCTCCACTCTCGATTCTCTTTCTGCACCGCCTCCTCATCTTTGTAAGTATCTTAGTTTCCCTTCTTCGTTCATTTTTTTATCTTTTGTGCTGTTGATATTTAGGGCAGAACAGTTGGACATATCGTCCTCTCTGGAATATTTTGCCACGGCGAAGTGGAGAACGTCGCGGTAAAGTTTGATTTGCTTTCTTTTTTCTATTTAGTTTGTTTATCTGTAGGAAAATGGCTCGAACCAAAAACCCTACCCCTTCCAGTGAACCTAACTCACATGACAATGAGTATACATTTGAGGAATTATATGAAAAAGTTGATGTTAGACCTCCTATCAAAGAATGACCCTTCCCTCTAACCCCCTCAGACAACCCTTTTGTTCAGTATCTCCATGCATCCCAATTAACAATTGGATCTCCTATGGCCCATGTATTTATAATACGTAGCATAATAGGCCGTACGACGCAATAAAAGTATAACTGACAACACACAACATGTACGGATTTACCTCTTGATGCGGATTGGTATTTGTTTTCCAGAATTGTAGATGTTACAGTGCGCGAACGTCCTCTACCGATATCCACACAAGGATGAAAGATCCGGGTAGTGGATAATGTGTGCTAGCACATTCCAAAACACTTTTTGTAACATCCCGTTTCTATAGAACGGGTCGGACCAGAGAAACGGGTCCAAGTGTGGTGAATCAGAGAAATTAGGAAAAACACATCTCATGCTCATGCATTTGTGAACAGTGATATG
>JANZXR010294564.1:0-28917 GCA_027575705.1 Erythroxylum echinodendron | reverse complement strand
CCTCACATGATCTTGATTATCGTAGATTCTCCCAAGAGCTTTAAGTCCATTAACGATAGTTTGAAATTGTCCAAACAACTGATCAACAGACTCATCTTCCTTCATTTTAAACAGCTCATACTGATGTACAAGAATACTTATCTTGGACTCTTTCACTTGGTTTGTGTCTTTATGTGCGATGGATAAAGTGTCTCACATCTCCTTCGCAGTCTTGCATCCATGAACTTTATCATATTCACTTCTGCTCAACGCATAACTTAGAAAGGACTTGACCTTTGAGTATAACTAGAATATGGCTTTATGATCTACTGACCATCTGTTGCAGGGAATTGTATTTCCTTCATCATCAACTGGTTCATATGGTCCATTCTCGATGATATCCCAAAAATCAATATGTGTGGATTCTATGAAGAGCCGTATCCTATCCTTCCAATAATGATAATCTTCACCATTGAACACAGGAGGTCTTATGACGGAGGCACCTTCAGCTATGAACACGTGTGACTCTGCCATGGATCTTTGTCCTCACTTTATAAAGGTGGTTCTGGGAAACCGTGCTCTGATACCAATTGAATTAAATCACACGTTAGTAAAATCTTTAAGTTCAAGAAACTAGATACACAAGAAAGGGGGGTTGAATAGTGTATCTTCCTTTTTTAATATAAAATTTACAAAAAGAAAACTTTTCTTTCTTATTAGAAAATACCACTACTTATTACATAGATGAATCGCAAATTACTTCTCTAAAAGTTTTAACAACATAAACTAAAGTCAAGAGTAGAGAGTAGACAATGCGATTTTTACACTGGTTCACCCCAAACCGTGGGCTACGTCCAGTCCTCAGAGTTCATCTGAGTGTTCCACTATTCTTCAAACAATTACAAGTATTCTTTTCTTTCCAGAGCCTCTTCAGGTATCTTACAAAGTATTCTTTTACTATCTTAGCCTCTTCAGGCTATCAGCCTTTCCTTTCTCTCACTAGAAAAAGTTTGTGAGCTTTAGTTACAGTAATGTAAGCTCTATTCTAAGTAAGCACAGTAAGACTTTTCTCTCGGATTATCTAGCTTTTCTAATTGTCTCAGTATATCTGTCTCTAATCATTCTCTCTTTTTTTACATCTTCGACTACAACTAATATTTATAGTCTTCATCTCTAACTGCTTCTTTGTTCTTGATAACAGCTTCTTGATTCTTGATAATCGCTTCTAGATAACCGCTCCTTTAGTTGAGTTCTGTAACTATCTCTAACTAAATAACTGTCTAACATGCTAGTGTATCTGCATGGTATCGTCTATGTCTTCTTTGCTTCTATTTTGCCTTTGCCTTTGCGTCTGTCTCTGCGTCTACGTCTGCGTCTGCGTCTATATCTGCGTCTGCATCTATATTTGCGTCTTTGTCTATATCTGCGTCTGCGTCTGTATTTGCATCTGCGTCTGCATTTATATCTGCATCTATGTTTATATCTGCGTCTGCGTCTATATTTGCATCTGTGCACTTAACACTGTTGTCGAAGATGTTCTTTTGTTTCTAACATTACTATTATTTGATTGTCATCAAAATTAGTCATCGTAAAGTCCTCTTGACTTAACAGCTTTTGGTTCAAAGAGCTTGGGAAATGTATGAGTTTAAGCATTCTAGTATAAGTTCAATGCTTTTGGTTCTATAGGTTCTCAAATGTGATTATTATTGAATAAGGACCTGGTTTGTTGTAGGAAACCAAACAAGTTCGACCCAAGGTGAAGAGGAAAGGCAACAGTGAACCTTTCATTGTCAAGCATTTTGGTGGGTAATGTATTTATAGTTATTCTGTGATTGGGCAGATTCTTGCCTATATATGTGTGCATGTATGTAAAATTTGCTAAAATGTGTGATTATTGAAAATGCATATGATTTATGAACTTTGATTTTGTTATGCCATTGAAATATGTTATGGCATTTTGTTTGAATGAAAAGACAAACAAGCGTAAAAATCCGAACATATGATTAAATGAATATGTGCCTTGTTTTCTCCCGGCTACCCGCTTGTGGAATATGAGCTCCGAAAAATGAATCATTCTGTTCATGGGCAAAATTTCGGTTTCTCCATTCTTTCCATAGAACCCTCGAGCCATTTGTTTGTGCATTGCATCTGTAAATTGTCAAGTATGATGCATTTGGGTGATATGTGTTCTGCATTATTCTGTTTACTTGAAAATAACTGAATTGTTTGCTTGAATTTGTGCTGATTACTGATGGCTATAAGTATATCAGCCACTGAGCTATGTAGTTCAACCCCCTTTTCTTCCCTCCTCAGGAGAAAACCAAGACGATAGTGATCCCTACAAGGCATCAAATACTCCACATTAGTTAAAAACATTTAGACTAAGTCAGTCTTGTAATAGCTTATTCGGCATATCAGCATAGAGCATCTTTTGTATTTTAGTTTAAGTTGATGTGATATTTGATTTGTAATAACTCTGAATATGTCTTTAAAATGGAAACAGTGAAATTAAATTCCTTGGTATGATTCGGTTATTTTAAAGATTTGGAAAATGAAATATGTATTTGCATGTTCTGCTTGATGAATTTGTCAATTGTTGTTAGTCTTAGAACAGCATGTCAGAGTTGGAAGGATTGCATGCCAAAAACAAAGATGAAAGGAATCGTCTGTGCTGACGTCAAAACACAGAGGCAAGGGGGAATAGAAAGGAGAAGTATCGCCTGTGCTGACGTCAGAACACAGAGGCAAAGAGGAATAGAGAGGAGAAGTATCGTCTATGCTAACGTCAGAACACACAGGTAAGGAGGAATAGAAAGGAGAAGTATCATCTGTACTGACGTTGGAACACAGAGGCAAGGAGGAATAGAACGGAGAAGTATCGCCTGTGCTGACATCAGAACACAGAGGCAAGGATGAACAGAAAGGAGAAGTATCGTCTGTGCTGATGTTAGAACACAGAGACAAGGAGGATTAGAGAGGAGAAGTATCGTCTGTGATGATGTCAGAACACAGAGGACACGTCATCACTCAGAAGATAAAACCCAAAGGATAGACCACAGACAATAAGTGGTCAACAAAGAAGATAAAAGTCAACTACAGAGGATAGAACACAGATGATAGACCACAGACGATAAGTGATCAACACAGAAGATAAAAGTCAACTACAGCGAATAGAACACAGAGGATAGAACATAGATCATAGGCCAAGGATAATAAGAAGGAGTTAAGAAGTTATGATGGTTAAAGAATTTCGTCTGTGTTACTGTTCACAGACTTCGTCTGTGTAACTGTTCATAGACTTCCTCTGTGTTACTGTTCCCAGACTTCCTCTGTGTTACTGTTCACAAGTATCATCTGTGTTACTGTTCACAGACTTCCTCTGTGTTACTGTTCATGAGTATCGTCTATGTTACTGTTCATAGACTTCCTCTGTGTGTGTTGTTCACGAATATCGTCTGGGTTACTGTTCATGGTTATCTTCTGTCCTCTTTTTGACCACCCAGAACTTACAATTGGCCTTCGAGGTCTTCATGAAAGTTGTAGATCTTGAAGTCCTCTATCATGCTATAAAAAGAAACCCTAAATTAGATGCCTAAAGAGAAAGTTATGCCAATAGCCCCGAAGCATATACATGTGTAAAAGTGTGGACTCACCTACGCTATTCCTTGAGGTATTCAGGTTGAAATGGATAAATGGAGATGAATGTGAGTTATCCGAATGTGATCATTGGGCTCTAGAAGTGGGGTCCAACATCTTGTGGTATCAGAGCAAGAAGATGAACCGATAATGGATAAGGTGTTCTATATTAGAAAAAGTTCACGTTTTATGATATTCTGGATAGTTGGGGTCTGAAAACAGGTCTCAACAGAAATAGCATAGTCAAACCTCCCGTCTGACTCACAATCCATCTGGTCAAAGACTCTCTATTCTCTTTAGCCATCCCTTGACCTCTGTAGGGTTTGTACTTCCGTACAAGTCCACAGTCCCCTGATTTCGCAGTTTATCATACCTCCTTTCCCTTCTCTTGGGAATTCTTAGAGGCATTCCCTTACGTCGAGACATATACGAATCTCTGCTGGATCTTTCTGATCCTAGGTTAGCTGATTGTTTCACTTGATCACCTATGGCAGATGATCTATAATAAACAATAACTTCAATTGCCATCTGAAATTCGCACAATATTTTATGCCTAACATTCCTACATATCCCTATGGATGCCAACCGTGCTCTCATACCACCAACTATAGCATCTCACTCCCATCTGATGCATACACGTATGCCCTTCGGACATACGTGCACATGCCCGACAGAAATGACGTGCTAACTAATTCACTTTCACATATCGCATGGCATCATAAATTAAAATCATAAAAAACACAATGTCTAAAACCCAAAATTTCCTCATTTCATTTCACAAACCTTAATTTACAATGTAGCATTATATCCATCTTCCATGTTTATATAATATCAACCTATCAGGGTCCACAGCTCTGTTTACAAAAGATGCTACATATATAAGAAATTAACAAAACAAATAAGACCAATCATTCAGTCTCAGCTGACCGACTTTTGAGCCATAACTTTTATCAAAAAGTTGTACAAGATCTCTTCTAAGCAGTCTTAGAAGCCAAGTCGTCGCTCTCTCAAACCTGAAAATGTCAACATTGCAATTTGGTTGAGTTTTTCGAACTAAATTGAGTAACCATCCTCAATGGTTCACTCTTTTCATGTAACACAACAATTCATGTTATCATATAATTCACATCATCTCAATTATCATCATGTAATAGCACAAAACACTTTGTTCACAATTGTCAAATTTCAAAATCCATACAATTTATCATTGCACTGTGATCATGCAGAACATATTCATCGATAAGTTTTCACACATTTCATACAATAAAAGTCCTCAAAACATCGCAATCATTCATTTTGTTCATATCATATGTTTAAGCGATGTTTATGAGACTCAAAATTATTTATTACGTTGTTGTGACAGAGGGCTTTGTCACTATCTCGTACCTGTTGTAGATACTAAGCTCATTCATACTGCCCCTTATCTATTAGGGATACAAGGCTCATTATACATATTAAGCCATAGGCTCTTACCACAGATGTCTGAGCTTTAAGCTCTTTTTCACTTGCAACTACGATGACAACTGCCTTTATATTTCATTCATTATGCATTACACATATTCAATCATTATGTTCAGTCATTCACATTCGTTTTCAATTTCCAATTCACATTCAGCAGCGGACTTTTAGTCTGGCATTCAACATATAAGTTGAGACACATGTAGTCAATCACATTCACATTCAAGGAACACTTCCAATACAGTCCCAAATATTAAACTCCTCAGACAATCAATTATCTGGAATCAGTACACATACATCACATACCAATTCAATTCAAAATTTAACAAACAATCGGGGTGAAACCATCTTAAGTTACTCACAATTGCTCCCTCTAGCTTATTGACTTGAAGTCCCGCCAATGTTTGGAAGTGGTTACTCTACATGCTCTTCTATATGCAATCACATACATTTTCACATTACTACATTGCACATTAAGAATAGTAAGCACATCCATAAATGTATCATGTATAATGTATGTTCAATGACAAATTCTTGGGTATGTTTCTTTGTTACACTTTATAAACAATTTACAACTCCTTCCAAACATTCTTTACTCCAAAATACACTTTACTAACCTCAACCCCTTTCATTCAGCATCAACTAAATTCAATGAAAAATGACCAAATTGATTGCATTTTAACTTTCAAACCTCTACTCATTTAATTCAACATTGCCTACCTCATTCAAAATGCATCAAACAATCTTATCACACATTTAACCAACTTTTTCTAGATTTTCTCATGCAGATTTCGGGTTAGATTTGTATGACCATTTTGACCTAGAAACTGACATTGTGAGACAATACTTTCTTCTAATCAAATATTCCTATATGTATTAAGTTGCAATAGAAATAAAAATCACTCAATTTGTTTCATGATTCCATGATTTATGCTCAAAATACCATAGACTGTGCACTTTCAAAATTTTGGCTCGTGCATGATTGAAGAATTATTGCACTCTAACTTGTAAAACTCATATCTCTCAGTTCAGATATCCAAAAATTACAAAACTTATACCAATAGAAAGAAAAGGTAATAAGTTACAAATTTTATGGAGAAAACTTTGTCTGATTCGGCTTACATCAATATAATTTATTCGATCAAAATAAGACACGATTTCTGTCAAAGGTAGTGCTACAGCCTATGCCAGAACTCACTTTCAAGCTAAATTTCAAGACCCGTAAGAATAGAATTCAAATTCCATTCCTTCATGAAAATTGTAACCATATATCTTTAGTTTAATTTGAATTAAAAATCATCTCATTTGAATAACTACAAATCAATATATGGCTAAAATACAGATGCATGTTCAACTTCATTTCATTTCTCTTCCACATCGCAATATACCTAAAAACAAGACATTTATACATCCATTTTTTTTCTCATCCATGTTTCACGTATACTCAACTTCATTAACACTTTCAATCAATCTCTATCTATCATCAAAACATACTTGTTTAGCTCAAAACTTCTTCAAAAATCACTTGACCTAGCTTCTCCAAGGCTTACACGATCTTCACCATTTAAGGAGAAATAGGTTAGGTCTTATAGTAACAAGATGATGATCATCGAATCTTGTTGAAGTTGTAGGTTGTTGGATGATAGCAACTTCAAAATGGTGGAGGTTGGTGAGAGTTTCGTATATGGAGAGAAAAGAATGAAGAAGATGAGAGTGTTTAACAAAAATGAAAGACAAAAATAAAGTTGTCTTGTAAGGTGTTAAAATAGTGAGTTTTAAAAGGCTTGATAAGTGTCATGACATGTGTTATAACACTTACCACTTGATTTGTAACATCTCGTTACTCATGTTAAGGCTAGAATAGTAAATTATGAGAAATTATTGAGAAATTAGGAAAATACACGACATGTATAAGTTAAATATGTCATGCACATTTTTGCACATTCATATGATTGTACATGCATTCATTGATATTTTTTGGGTACAATTGTGTTATTAAAAGGTGAATTGCGAATTATTTGCGTTAAAATTTATTTGGAGCTTATTATTATTATTTCAAAATTTTCGATGAATTTTAGGAAATTTACAAAAAAAATTAGGGTATCTTGGACAAAAAAATAAAAAAGAGACAAATGGGAGAGTGACAGATGGCTTTATGCATGGGTGACATGTGTCGTTGGATTAGCAACCCAAGTTGTCACATATTTCTAAAGCTTTTGTTTTGTTCTGCACCGAAATGTTCCAACACCAAAAATGCTCTCTCTTCTCTCATCCATCACTGAAACATTTGATACTTGATGCATACTTAGTATTCCACATATTGTTCTGTATCATTTATCCTTGCTTTTCCCTCCATTCACTGAAAATTTTTCTTCAATCTCACTGTTGGAATTTTAACTAGAAAGCAAGTAAGTGAGTTTTAATTTTCTGGTTTTGATAATGGATTGTGCTGATGTTTTAATAGATGTATATTTGAGTTATGTTGAGCGAGTAGTTATAGGATATTAAGTAATGAAGGAATAAAATGAAAAAAAAATGGGTTCAATAGGGAGGGAGAGAGAGAGAGAGAGAGAGAGCAAAAAAATGGCGTTGTCGTATATGAGTTTTGTTTTTAATATTTTGTGATTAATCTTAGATCTTGAGTTGTTTTAGAGTAAGTTGAAGAGGAATACGAGTAGAAATGGAAAGAGTATGCATTAGAGATGATGGAGTAAGTGGAAAGAGAGAAAGTGCAGAAAATGTTGTAAACAAAGGTTGAAGATGATGAATAGTAGTGAAAAATTTTTGGTTTTGGTATTTGTAACTAATCTTGCATTTTGAGTTGTTTTAGCATAAGATAAGTTGCGTGGGTGTAAAAATGGAGTAAATGTAAGGGGATAAGTTTGTGATGAGGGATTTAGTAGAAGAGAGGAAGAAGATGGAGAAGCATTTCTACAAAGAAAATCTGGAAGATTAACGTGTAAAAAAAAAAATCGTGATTCTATTATAGAAGGTGGTAATGCATAATCAAGCTTTCCGATAGTAAACAGTTCTGACTCTTTTTGCTATAACTTTGTCATCCGATCTTCAAATGACATGAAACTTGAACCAATAGACTCTTAAGACATTTTTCTTTCTCTCCATAAAAATTTAGAGTTATTTTAATTGATTTGAAAGCGATTGATAGGATGAAAGTGTGGAAGTATGTTGGAATGTTATGAATTGGAAAATTTTCATGTTCATGCTTCGGTTTTCTAATTATAACTTGAGATGTAGATATCTAAATGAGTTGATTTTTAATTCATATTAAACCAGATAGATATTTCTACAACTTTTGTGAAGAAGTCGACTTTTAATTCTATTTTTATTATTTTCAAAATTGGCCTATAATTGAGTCTTAGCTTAGGCTATAGCACACTAGGGACAGAAATCTTGTCCTGTGGTTATTGAACAAACTATATTGACGTGGTCCAAATTAGGCTCACCAAAGTTTTATCTTATTCTCTTAGCTTTAAATTGATATAAATTTTGTAATTTTTGGATATTTGAGCTGAAAGATATGAGTTGTACAATTAGAGGGTATGATCATGTACTAGCCAAAAGTTCACATAAGCATAGTCTGTGGTATTTTGTGCATAACGCATCAAATACTGAATAGAGTCATTAGAAACTTAAGACACTGTATAAAAACCTTTTAAAAGGAAGTTTTGCCTAATTTTGTCATTTACCCTATCAGATTCATTATGCAAAGTTGACCCGAAATCATATGGGTAGAAAATCTGAAGTAGTTAATTAAGTTATGTAATGGATTTCACGTTGCTTTATTTTGGTCCAAATTGTAAGTACCAAATGATGTTAATGAGGGCTTTGATATTTGACCAATTTGGTGATGTTAATTATAATAAGATACCTAGATATGTCATTGAATATGCATTGTGCATATTTTCTATACATTGAAGTGCATAAAAGAATACTTGTACATTTGTGCAAAAATGTGATATTTATGAATGTGTTGTGTATGTTTTAGAGGAGCACATCGGACATCAGTCGGACATTGCCGGACCATCCAGGCAATAGCTTCTTGGCGCGTACTGTGAGTCAACCTAGATGATTTCTTAGGATTGATTTGATTTGAATTTAATTTAATTTGTTAAACTTCTAATATTATTGCACTGTTTGTGAGTTGTTTCTTGATTCTGGACCTGAGGTCCGAGGAGTTTAATAGTTGGGCTTGCATTGGAAGTGTTCTGATTTGATATGAATTTTTGAATGACATTTGATTCTCAATAAAATTGAATGCCAGATTTAGGTCCGATGACTGTAAAAAACTTTGTCTGAGCATTTGTATAAGATTGTGATATATGACATATTCAGTATTTGATGCATTTCATAAAATGCATGCTTAGATAAAGGCTTTATGACTTGAGTAGCCAGTTTGAAGCGCTTTTTTTGTAGAGCTTTGCTCCGTGATATATGTTCTGCACATAGAGCTATACTTCATGATTCTATTCTGACTGAGCCCTATGGGCCAATTTTTGTATAAGTATATGATAGGCACTCAGTCATAATAATAAAAACGAATGTGAGTCTCATGCATATAGTGTTCATATAAGATTGAAATTCATAAATGATTTGCAAAGCTGTAATAAGTGACCATATGTTATGCCCTGATGTGTAGTATCTGAAAAATAATTATATGTTCTGAATGAATATATGTGATATGTGTGATTTATGTATATGTAATCCGGTGAATTCATCATTGATAATTCACTTATTGAGTTTGCAAAACTCATCCAAAATTGCAATGTGGCTTTTCAGGTACGAGATAGGAGACCTAGTTCCTTAATCAGGACTTAAGGAAAATTTGGGATAGAGAAATGGCTCAGAGGTCTGCCAGCAGACATCATAAGTGATATAGTTTTGGTTATTTTTGTAGTTTTGCTAGAACCTGTATAAGGTTTTGTAAATATTTGTTTGATGGAAACAGTGTAAGCTTTATGAATGAATGAAGTGAATGGTTTAAAATTTTAGTGACTTTTCGAGTATGTTAAATGATGTCATGTGTAAGTTAGATTTGTTATTGCTCCAACATACCATTTTTATAGGGTCTATACTTGAATGACCTTTGGGTATTCGTGTGTTTACCTTGAAGTAGTGGGATGTTGCATTTTTGGTATCAGAGCATGTTTGGCATCTTTAGGGTCAAATAAGAGTTAAGATATGATAAATAGTGAGATATTCCGATAGTGATCACAACTTTTGTTTATTATAGGTCACCTTCTATAGGAGATCCAATTGGTGAGTCAGTTGACATGAAGCCTGTAGGAGTCAATTTAGAGTCTCCTATACCTGAGTTTGCTCAGATGCCTCCAAGAATTCCCGTGAGGCGAGAAAGAAGATATGATAAACTGAGAAAGCAGGGAGCTGTAGACTTTTACGGAAGTACAAACCCGACTGAAGTAAAAGGGTGGCTTGAGCGATCTGAAAGAGTGTTCGACCAGATGGACTGTGAGGCAGATGAGAAATTCGACTATGTTGTCTCACTCCTACAAGGTCCCTCATATCAATGGTGAAAAACCATTCTGGGCAATACCACCAGACCTTGTAGTTTGACCTAGGAGGATTTCCTGAGAGCGTTTAGAGAGAATTACATGCCGAAGATTTACATGGATAAGAAAATGAAAGAATTTTTCGACCTGAAGCAACGCAGACTCATGGTGGCAGAGTATGAGATAAAATTCAATGAGCTAATGGGATATGCAACTGTATTGATCCCAACTGAAGAAGAAAAATGTAGACGATTTGAGGATGGTTTGACCATGGAGATCAGAACGAGACTAAACATTTCTAACTTGAATAATTTTACAGAAATCCGAGCAGCCTTGATAAGAATTGAACAATTGTTGAAAGATGGTCAGGCAGAAAACAAAGAGGCAGGATGAGTCTCAGGCTGATTCTGGCAGAAGTTTTAGAAAGCGTCAGAATAGATCATCTCAATTCCAGTCTAGATCGAGACAATCTGGATCTCGAGGAAGAGGTAGATTTGTTTAGTCTTAGGGAGGTAGAGGACAGATGCTTCCCAGTCAGTCTCACCAATTGCCTGAATGTGAGCACTGTGGTAAAAAGCATGGTGGTGAGTGTTGGCGGATATCAGGAGCATGTTTTCGATGTGGCTCATATGAACATCAGATCAAAGATTGTCTTGAGATATTGGAAACACAGTCTGGAGCTAGAGGAGGAACTATGACTGAGACTATAGTTCAACAGAGTAGAGTTGGCATACCTGCACATAGAGACAGAGGTAGAGGTAGGACTCAGTCAGTAGGGCCCAATGTCAAGACTGAGGTACGGAGCAACCAACCGTAATCTCAGGCTAGGGTCTACGTCATTACCAGACAGGAGGCACAGAACTCTCTAGATGTGGTAGCAGGTGTGTTGAATGTTTTTAATTTTGAGGCATATGCACTGGTAGATCCAGGATCTACACATTTATTCATCACCCCACATCTTTCATCTAGATTGCATTGTGAGTGTGAGAAACTGAAATGTGGATTAGCAGTGAGTATTCCAGTGGGTAGCACAACGGTGATTGGTGAGGTATGTAAGAGGTATATAGTTCGGATTGATCTGGCAGAATTTGAAGCTGATTTGATTATATTGCAACTGAGAGAGATAGACCTCATCATAGGCATAGACTGGCTCACTGCTCATAGGGCAGTGATGAATTGTTATACTAAGGAGGTAGTGCTTGAATCCCCTAATCAGCCGAGAGTGGTGTTTCGAAGAGTTAGTCAGGTAGTGTCAGCCCGACTAATTTCATTTTTAAGTGCTTTGAGATTGATCCGAAGTGGATGTGAGGCTTATTTGGCCCACGTGGTGGATACTCGACATGAACAGAACATTCAAGACATTCCAGTTGTTGGGAAATTTCTCGATGTGTTTTCGGCTGACCTATCGAGATTACCCCCAGATGGAGAGACGGGATTCATTATTGATATTGTCCCAGGTTCCGCTCCTATATCAATTCCTCCATATAGGATGGCACCTGTTCATCTGAAGGAACTAAAAATCCAGTTGCAGAATTATTAGATAAGGGTTTCATCAAGCCTACTGTGTCACCTTAGGGAGCTCTGGTATTGTTTATAAAGAAGAAGGATGGCACCCTGAGATTGTGTATTGATTACCGGCAGTTGAATCGGATAACAGTTAAAAATAAATATCCATTATCGAGGATTGATGATTTGTTTGATCAGTTATAGAGAGCTCAGGTGTTCACAAAGTTAGACTTCAGATCGGGATATTATTAGCTGAAGATAGCTGAGACGGATGTTCCCAAGAGTGCATTTAGAACCAGATATGGACACTTCGAGTTTTTGGTAATGCCATTTGGATTGACTAATACTCTAGCTGCTTTTATGGCATTAATTAATAAGGTATTTCAACCTTATTTAGATCAATTTGTAATTGTCTTGATGACATTTTGGTGTACTCGAAGTGTAGAGAAGATCATGTGGCACATCTGAGAATGGTTCTTCAGATAATGAGGGAGAAACAGTTATATGCTAAGTTTAGCAAGTGCAAATTTTGGCTTGATCAAGTAGTATTTCTAGGTCACATCGTGTCTGGACAGGGCATTCAGGTGGACCAAAAGAAAATAGAAGTTGTAATGAAATAGGAGGCTCCGAAGAATGTGTCTAAGATCTGGAGTTTCCTTGGATTAGCTGGGTATTACAGAAGGTTTTGTTGAGGAGTTTTCACTTATTTTGGCCCTTTTGACAAAACTTCTGAGAAAGAACGTGGCTTTCAGATGGAGTGATGGTTGTCAGCAGAGTTTTAAGGAGCTAAAGCATCGGTTAACTTCAGTACCTGTGTTAGCTATCTCATTGGGCTCTGGAGGTTATATTGTGTGCAGTGATGTGTCGCATCAGGGTTTAGGATGTGTATTAATGCAGTATAGTAAAATAATAGCATATGCATCAAGATAGTTGAGGTCTCATGAATTTAATTACCCAATTCATAATCTGGAACTTGCTGCAGTAGTGTATGCCCTAAAGATCTGGAGACATTACTTGTATGGTGAAACCTTTCAGGTATTTACTGATAATAAAAGTTTGAGATATCTGTTGAGTCAGAAAGAGTTAAATATGAGAAAGAGGAGGTAGATAGAATTGTTAAAAAATTATGATTGTACAATTGAGTATCATCCTGGCAAAGCTAATGTTGTAGTTGATGCATTGAGTAGGAAAGCATCTAGCAGTATGGAACAAGTACAACTATCGTGGTTACCAAGCCTAGTTCAATTAAGAGCATTGAATGTTGAATTAAATTTGGAGCAAAATGATACATTGATAGCTACCTTGAAGTTGAGACTTGTTTTAGTCGAAAGAAACAAAGAGGCTTAGAGCAGGGATCCAGATTTCGTGAAGTTAATTGAGAAGTTGAAAGTGAATACAGATTCTGGGTTTGAAGTGAGAGATGATAATTTGAGGTTAAATCAAAGACTATGTGTGCCTAACGTTGATAATTTGAGGAAAGAGATTTTAGAGGAGGCACATTTAGTAGCTTATGCTATGCATCCTGGTACTATCAAGATGTATAACACGCTGAAATAACATTACTGGTGGCCTGGCATAAGAAAGAAAATAACGAAATTTATTTCTAAGTGTATAACTTGCTAACAGGTTAAGGTTAAGCATCATGCTCCAGTGGGGAAATTACATTCGTTACCTATTCCAGAGTGGAAATGAGAATGAATCACGATGTATTTCAGTATGGATTTGTCGAGGAATCTGAGGCAATATGATGCCATTTGGGTCATTGTGTATAGACTGACTAAATCGGCTCATTTCTTGCCGGTGAGAGAAAATCTTTCACTAGATCAGTTAACTCAGCGATATGTGAATGAGAATGTGAGATTACATAGGGTTCCAGTGTCCATAGTTTCAAACAAGGATCTTAGATTTACCTCGAGATTTTGGGGTAGTTTACAGATAACTTTGGGTACCAAACTGAATTTCAGTACAAATTTTCATCCTTAGACAGATGGTTAAAGTGAGAGAACGATCAAGACTGTTGAGGATATTCTCAGAGCTTGCGTTTTGGAGTTTCAGGGAATATGGGATAAATAACTTTGATTGAATTTGCTTACAATATCAGTATCATAGTAGTATCTATATGGCTCCATATGAGGCGTTGTATGGCAGGAAGTGTCGTTCACCTTTATACTAGGATGAAGAGGGTCTAAGAATTGTCGAAGGCCCAGAGTTGATTCAGGACACTGTTGATAAGGTAAAATTGATCCGTAACAGAATTAAAATGACACAAGATAGACAAAAAAGCTATATGGATCAGCACAAGAGAGGTATGGAGTGTCAGGTTGGTGATAGAGTATTCCTAAGAGTATCACCCTGGAGAGGTGTATTGAGGTTTGGCAAAAAGAGCAAGTTAAGTCCAAGATATATTGGTCCTTATGAAATTCTGGAGAGAATTAGACCTTTGGCATATCCGTTAGCCTTACCTATTGAGTTGTCTCAGATATATGACGTATTCCACGTGAGTCTGTTCAGGAATTATAGATCTAATCCAACTCATGTAATACCGACTCAGGAGATTGAAGTCTCTAGTAATCTGAGCTATGTCGAAGAATATGTAAAGACAATTGGCTATTAGAATAAACAACTAAAGAATCGAGTGATCCCAATGATAAAAATCCTTTGGAAGAACCATTCGAGTGATGAAGCCACATGGGAAACAGAGGAGCACATGAGGACTCAATACCCCTGTTTATTTGATCATTCAGATAAGAATTTATAGAACAAAATTTTTGTTAAGAGGGGAGAATTATAACATCCCGTTACCCATGTTAAGGCTAGAATAGTAAATTATGATAAATTATTGAGAAATTAGGAAAATACACGTCATGTATAAGTTAAATGTGTCATACACATTTTTGCGCATTCATATGATTGTACATGCATTCATTGATATTTCCGGGTACAATTGTGTTATTAAAAGGTGAATTGTGAATTATTTGCATTAAAATTTATTGGGAGCTTATTATTATTATTTCGAAATTTTTGGTAAATTTTAGGAAATTTAAAAAAAATGGGGTATCTTGGACCAAAAAAATAGAAAAAGAGACACATGGGAGAGTGACAAATGGCTTTGCGCATGGGTGACATGTGTCGTTGGATTAGCAACCCAGGTTGTCACATGTTTCTGAAGCTTTTGTTTTGTTCTGCACCGAAATGTTCCAACACCAAAAATGCTCTCTCTTCTCTCATCCATCACCGAAACTTTTGATACTTGACGCATACTTAGCAGTCCAGATATTGTCCTGTATCATTTATCTTTGCTTTTCCCTCCATTCACTGAAATTTTTTCTTAAATCTTATTGTTGGAATTTTCACTAGAAAGCAAGTAAGTGAGTTTTAATTTTCTAGTTTTGATAATAGATTATGCTGATGTTTTAATGGATGTATATTTGAGTTGTGTTGAGTGAGTAGTTATAGGGATATTAAGTAATGAAGGAATAAAATGAAAAAAATGGGTGCAGTAGAGAGAGAGAGAGAGAGAGAGAGAAGAAAAATGGTTTTGTACTATATGAGTTTTGTTTTTGATGTTTTGTGATTAATCTTGAATCTTGAGTTGTTTTAGAGTAAGTTGAAGTGGAATATGAGTAGAAATGCAAAGAGTATACATTAGAGATGATAGGGTAAGTGGAAAGAGAGAAAGTGCAGAAAATGTTGTAAACAAAGGTTGAAGATGATGAATAGTAGTGAAAATTTTCTGGTTTTGGTATTTGTAACTAATCTTGCATTTTGAGTTGTTTTAGCATAAGATAACTTGCATGGGTGTAAAAATGGAGTAAATGTAAGGGGATAAGTTTGTGATGAGGGATTTAGTAGAAGAGAGGAAGAAGATGGAGAAGCATTTTTGCAAAGAAAATCTGAAAGATTAATGTGTAAAAAAAATCGTGATTCTACTATTGAAGGTGGTAATGCATTATCAAGCTTTCTAATACTGAATAGTTCTGACTCTTTTTGCTATAACTTTGTCATCCAATCTTCAAATGACTTGAAACTTGAACCAATAGACTCTTAAGACATTTTTCTTTCTCTTGATAAAAATTTAGAGTTATCTGAATTAATTTGAAAGTGATTGATACGATAAAATTTTGGAAGTATGTTGGAATGTTATGAATTGGAAAATTTTCATGATCATGCTTCGGTTTTCTAATTATAAATTGAGCTTTAGATATCTTAATGAGTTTATTTTTTATTAATACTAAATTAGAGACATATTTCTAAAACTTTTGTGAAGATATCGACTTTTAATTCTGTCCTTATGATTTTCAAAATTGGCTTGTAATTGAGTCTCCGCTTAGGCTGTAGAACACCAGGGACAGAAATCTTGTCCTGTGGTTATTGAATAAACTGCATTGATTTGGGATGAATTAGGCTGAGTTGTCTTCACCAAATTTTAGCTTATTCTCTTAGCTTTAAATTGGTATAAAGTTTGTAATTTTTGGATATCTTAGCTGAAGGATATGAGTTATATAATTAGAGGATATGATCATGTACTAGCCAAAAGTTCACATGTGCACAGTCTGTGGTATTTTTGTATAACTCATTGAATAATGAATCAAATTGGATGATCTTGGATTCATTAGAAACTTACTACAATTTAGAACAAATTTTCAGAAGGAAGTTTTGCCTAATTTTGTCATTTACCCTATCAGATTCATTATGCAATGTTGACCTGAAATCATATGGGTAAAAAATATGAAGTAGTAAATTAAGTTATGTAATGAATTTCACGTTCCTTTATTTTGGTCCAAATTGTAAGTACCAAATGATGTTAATGAGGGCTTTGATATCTGACCAATTTGGTGATGTTAATTACAATAAGATACCCGAATTTGTCATCGAATATGCATTGTGCGTATTTTCTATACATTGAAGTGCATAAAAGAATACTTGTACATTTGTGCAAAAATGTGATATTTTTGAATCTGTTGTGTATGTTTTAGAGGACACATTAGACGCAAGTTGGACATTACAGGACCATCCAGGCAATAGCTTCTTGGCGCGTACAGTGAGTCAACCTAGATGATTTCCTAGGATTGATTTGATTTGAATTTAATTTGATTTGTTAAACTTCTAATATTATGAACTATTTATGAGTTGTTTTTAGATTCCGGACCTGAGGTCTGAGGAGTTTAATAGTTGGGCATGTATCTGAATGACATTTGATTCTCAACAAAAGTTGAATGCCGGACTTAGGTATGATGACTGTGAAAAACTTTGTCAGAGCATTTGTATAAGATTGTGGTACATGACATATTCAGTATTTGATGCATTTCATAAAATACATGCTCAGATAAAGGCGTTGTGACTTGAGTAGCAGTTTGAAGTGCTTCTACGTAGAGTTTTGCTCTGTGATATATGTTCTGCACGTAGAGCTATACTCTGTGATTCTGCTTTGACTGAGCTCTATGGGCCAATCTTTGTATTAAGTATGTGATAGGCACTCAGTCACAACAATAAGAACGGATGTAAGTCTCATGCATATAACGTTCATATAAGATTGAAATTCATGAATGATTTGCAAAGTTATAATGAGAGACCATATGTTATGCCCTGATGTGTGAGTATCTGAAAAATAATTATATGTTCTGAATGAATATCTATGATATGTGTGATGTGTTATATGTAATCCGGTGAATTCATCAATGATGGTTCACTTATTGAGTTTGCAAAACTCATCCAAAATTACAATGTGGCTTTTCAGGTACGATATAGGTGACCTAGTTCCTTAATCAGGACTTACGGAATATTTAGGATAGAGAAATGGCTCAGAGGTCTGTCAGCTGACACCAGAAGTGATATAGTTTTTGTTATTTTTGTAGTTTTACTAGAACCTGTATAAGGTTTTGTAAATATTTGTTTGATGGAAACAATGTAAGCTTTATAAAAGAATGAAGTGAATGGTTTAAAATTTTAGTGACTTTTCGAGTATGTTAAATGATATCATGTGTAAGTTGGATTTTGTTATTACTCCAACATACGATTTTCATAGGGTATGTACTTGAATGACGTTTGGGTATTCAGGTATTTACCTTATGGTAGTGGGATGTTGCGTGATTAACCAATAAATATTTTCTAAATTTATACCCAATGTCATTAAATCTTTAGTCCATTTGTCCCATAATTTTTAATCCAATTGCCTCTTAATTTTCTATGACATTTGACATTAAATCTTAATGTCACTTATCAATAATTTCTATTGCCATTTAACATTTATTTCTATTGTCATTTATCAATTGTTTTGCCAGTTGTCATTTTTCTTAGTCCAAAAATAACCCAAATTTTAGAAAGTTTCCAAAAAATCTCCAAAAACTCTAAATCAATACTTATACACACCAATTCAATTTTTGATACATAAAAACCATAATTCATACCAAAAATCACTTTTATAAATCTATTATACCCGGAAAATGTCATTGATGCATGTGAAATTATTTTAATACATGTCAACATTATTCATGTGTATGAGTATGCCATATGATGCATAAAATGTACTTTTAAATTCTCAATAAACTCTCGTGAAAAGAATCCTAGGGTCCTAGCTCTGATCATGGGATAATGGGATGTTACAAGATTTTTGCACAATATGCTGTAAGTCGTTAAACACTATTGATTAAAACTGTAGTTTATCATTCTTCTTACTTTCTATGATAGTATATCCTTGTATTCTTTTTGACACAGCGTAAAAGTGCTCAATGGAAAATTTTGTACACCCGATTTATGCCTCATCTTGAAAGGGAATTTCTGTAAAAACTGACACCACCTTGCATGCATGTCTTTGCTAATTCTCTTCTGGCTGTTTAGGTACTTCAAAGCCTCATGATCTGAATAAAGCACAAACTCTTTCCCAATTAAGTAGTGTTCTCACGTTTTTAGAGCACGAACCACAGAATAGAATTCCTTGTCATAGGTGCTCCATTTACGCCTTGCATCACTAAGCTTCTCACTGAAAAATGCAACTGGCCTTTTCTCTTGTGAAAGAACAGCCCCTACACCCCCTCCACTAGCATCACAATCCACTTCAAACAACATTTTAAAATCTGGAAGTGCAAGTACAGGTGCTGTGCACAGTTTCTCTTTAAGGATAGCAAAGCTGTTGTCTGCTTCTTCTCCCCACTGGAACTTCCCTTTCTTTAGAAACTCTGTCATTGGAGTAGCAATACTACTAAAGTTTCTGATAAATCTCCTATAAAAGATGGCCAACCCATGAAAGCTTCTCAATTCAGACACATTTTTAGGAGTAGGCAAGTCTCTGATTGCTTCTATTTTTGACTTATCAACATGAATACCATCAACCGAAACCACAAACCCTAAGAACACTAATTTATTTGTAAGAAAACTGCACTTCTTGAGATTGATGTATAATATGTTATCTCTCAAAGCTGTTAACACAGCTCTCAAGTGTGTCATATGCTCCTTCTCACTACGACTAAATATCAGAATATCATCAAAATAAACCACAACAAACTTGCTAATAAATGGTTTAAGTACCTGATCCATCATCCTCATAAATGTACTAGGAGCGTTTGACAACCCGAAAGGCATAACCAGCCACTCGTAAAGCCCCTCTTTGGTCTTGAAAGCTATCTTCCATTCATTGCCTGGCTTGATTCGAATCTGATAATAACCATTCTTCAAATCTAGCTTCAAAAACCATTGTGCTTCATGCAACCTGTCTAGCATATCATCCAACCTCGGAATAGGAAATTTATAACCCACAATAATTTTGTTGATTGCTTGACTGTCAACACACATTTTCAGCTGCCATCTTTCTTTGGTGTCAATAATGCTGGCACTGCACACGAACTCAAACTCTCCCGAATTAGCCCCTTCTTCAACAACTCTTCTACCTTCCCTCTCAATATGTCACTCTCTCTGGGGTTCATTCTGTAATAGGGTAGATTAGGAAGACTAGCACTAGGGATAAGATCAATTTGGTACTGTATATCTCTCATTGGAGGTAACCCATCTAGTATTTCCTCCCCTATCAGCTCTTTAAACTCTTGTAACAAAGGACTAATTAACTCTGGTTGCTCCTCTACTTGCAACTCAGGCTCATTGAACAGAATTTGCTTCACTATTAACACGTGAATATGCCCTGTCTCTTTAGCCTCTTCTGCAAAATTGTTTGCTAAGGTCAAGAATGTGCTCTTCCTTGCCTCAGCAAATTTATTTTTCAAAGGGAGCAATGAGAACTTCACGCCATCCTTTTCCAGCTTATACACGTTACTCTTTCCATAATGTTGCACATCAACATCATACTGCCAAGGTCTGCCAAATAGAAGATGACATACATCCATATCCACTACATCACAATAAACAGTATCTTGGTATTTACCTATGGAGAAAGGCACCTTGCAGCGTTCTGTCACTTCAATTTTTCCCGTATCAGATTTTATCCACCCTAATGAGTAAGGATTCGGGTGTTTTTCAATAGGCAGCTTCAGCTTCTTCACAGTATCCTTCCCAATAATATTTTCACAGCTCCCACTATCAACAATAACACCAAACACCCTGTCACCAATAGTACACCGAGTTCTGAATAATTGGTGTCGCTGTGATTCCTCTTCCTACTTAGGGGCCAACATCATCCTCCACACAACATAAGCCTGCCCGTCATCTTCATCATACTTCTCTTCTTCCTCAACCCCATCTGGTTCACAGTAAATCTCCTCATATTCTTCATCTCGATCTAGCATATTAACTATTTTTCGTTTAGGACATTCGTTTGATCTATGTCCCTGCTGGTTGCATCGAAAACACTTCCCAACAGTGGGCCTTGCATAAGGATTATCTGTCTTCTTAGATTCTCTATCTCGCCCCTCATTCATGGGACGTTTGTCGACTGCCTTATCTTCCACAAACTGTTTGTTCAAATTCTTGGAGTTGTTTCCACGATCAGGTTGATTTACAGTAGCCTTATTGCCATCTGTACTATCCCTGTATCCACCGAAACTCCTTCGGCCTCGCTCCTGCTGCATCAATTCAGCTTTCAAAGCCAAATTCTTCGCCTCACTCAAAGTTCGAATTACCTGCACACCAATTCTATCTCTCAAGTTCATCCGTAACCCTTCTAAATATCGAGCCACTTGCTGCCCTTCAGACTCTAGCAAATTATTTCGTTCTGCCAATCTTATAAATTCAGCTGGGTACTCATGAACTGTCCTACTACCCTGCTGACACCTCTGATACTGTTGAAACAAAATCTGTTCATAACCGGGGATAGAAATTTTAGTTTCAACATATGCTTCATCCTATACCAGGTTTGTACAGGGAGTTTTCCTTCTCTCTCTCTTCTGGATTGAACTCGCTCCCACCAAGCCGAAGCCATCCCTTTTAAGCGACAGACTATCAGTTTTACCTGCCTTTCTGCCAGAGTTTCTGCATAATCAAAGAACCTGTCTATTTCCGCAATATAATCTAGAAACTCCTCAATTCCCAAACTACCATTAAAGCAAGGAATATCTACCTTTAATCGGAAATCTCCACCTTCTCGATATTTGTTCCATCTCTGCCCATATCCGTTTCCCCTTGGATTTCAATTGAACCGATGTGGTTCGAAATCGAATTCTTCTTCTGAATCATCTTCGTAAGCAGGTTGTCTACGTAGAGGTTCTGGTCTGTTGATAAGTTCACCACGAGCAGCATATCCTGGCTATCTCCTACCATCATTCCTTCCCCTATTCGGTCCAAGACCACAAGCATCCAAACGATCTGCAAGCTCCTGAAAACGTTCCTCGAAACGCCTGGACATGCGATCTATTCATTGCTCAAGACGTTGCTCCAAACGTTGCAACACCCTGTCCCCATGTTGGGCTCCATCCTCCTAATCACCGTCATGGAGAACACCGCTATCACCGCCGGTTGCCATGCTCTGATACCACCTGACGTAGCGTAAAAGCGCTCAACGGAAAATAAACCCTAGCTAGGTTTAGAGAAAAGTATGTCAATTGATTCAAAATAAGCTACTCAACAAAATAACATCGTTTGCCTTATATAGGCGGATGGAAAATAACAAAACATGGAAATAATAAAATAATCCTCAAATAATTAAAATGGAAGTTTGACCCCCTAATTCTATCGTGGGCCACAATCGAACATCGTGCGCATAATTTATGAGACTTTGCGCAATCTGCCGCAAATCTTGCCGCGGTCAACGTCTTCTAAAAAATCCAGCGCTATCTGCTCCGCATCACTTTTCAAATTTGCTTCTTCGGTTTGGACTTGGGGCTTCTACACTTGATATGTATCAGATGACTAATTTACAAGGTTTTTTGAAGTACACAAGTGATCTGTTCCTTTGGGACAAAACAGAATGTTGTAAATTCTGGTGTTACTGTCGATGAACTTGACATATTTTGTTATCTGTTCAGTAAACTCATGGATTGTATTGAAACAGCTACCCTTACGAGCAATATCTGTTATGAGTTTCCTTCATTGTGTTGGTAATACGTTCAGGAGCCTGATACTAAAATTGACTATTCTGTTAATGATCCTATTGGGTCTGTTAACCTTATTCAAGATTAAACGGCGTCTTTTGTACCAATCCATCTTGTGATAAGGCCTTTTCTATAGGATCATTAAAGTTAGTTGGGGCCAGGATATATAAGAATTATAAAAATGTGTTGAAATAAGTGTGATTGCAGAACTAGATAATGTCTCAATGGCATTTAATAGTCTTATTTTTATGATACTTTTATAAAACTCGTTGATAAAATTCAAGTTATGTCTTTACATGTGGTCAGAATTGTTTACTGATTATCTTTATTTGAGCTTTTGTCATCGGTTATATTACCATAATTGACTGTATTATTCTCCTTTTTTAAGCAGATCCCAACAGAAAACTATAATCAATGCAATGACTGACAATGAGGATATGGTGTGATGGCTACATGAGGTACAAGACATTTTATTTGTAGTCTTGATGTAATAATGCTCCAAGTTGTGAGTAATTTGTTATTGAAATTTTGGATTGTCATAACCTTTACGTAGAGTATTAGGTTGCATGTCAGGTGTTTACTCTAAAAGAAGGTCAAGTTTATACATAAATGACCTTAAATATGGCTCATGAGAGACTAATCTTCACTCAGCTTTTTTGAAAACTAGAATTTCTCAGGCCAAAATGCTAGGGTGCCTTACTCCTCTTCCTGGTCCATGACCAACTGTCAATATAATTGAGTTTAGCTTTTTCTTTTTCACCTGCATTTTAAGTGGTGGATAAGAGGAGTATGTGGTGGATAGGAGGAGTACTTATCTTTTCCATTTGGTGAATAAAATTTTCTTACGAGTTTACATTCAATGTATTGTAGGTGACAAAGGGAGTTTGTGGTTTTGGGATTAGTGGAGTAGTTTTTAGGGATTTACTTTCAATCACACACGTAACTTATTAATTTTTTAATTTTTTATTTTTTTATCAAATATTATAATAAATTTATTTACTTAAATTTCAGTCACGAGTGTGACTCAATAAATCACACTTGTGACTCATGAATTTTTTTTAACTTTTACCTCAAATATTATAATTAATTTATTTATTCTTATCCATTTATAACAAATACGTTACATTATACATTTTCAAATTTTGTCTTATTTTTTCATTCCAAATTTTTACTAACTAGTTTTATTAATTCATTTTAAATATGCTAACTCTTATTTTTTACTTATTTTCTCCTGAAAAATTTTATCCACATTCACGAATTTTAGTTTTTTCCACAAACTTTAAAATTTAACAATATTTATTTACACACCTTTAGCTATTCATAACATAACATATTCGTAAATAATCTTAAATTCTCTTAAATTTTTATTTTAATTTTTTCCATAGGTCACAATTATTACACTCATAACTCCATAAAATTTTTAAATCATGCTATAACTCCTTATATTTGTATACTTTTTAATAAAATTTTATCTTTATTTTTTTAACTATGTACTAAAATATTATCACACATTTATTTAACATTTTTCCTGTAAACTTTTACTAAACTATTTTATCTTTTCCACTATATAAATTTCACAATATTCACTCACATATTTCATCTATTTATTTTTTTAATTCATTCATTGCTATACATTTTCAAATTTTTAAATTTTTAAAATTTTTAATTTTAACATATTTTATTAATTCATTCTACATAATCCAACTATTATATTTTTACCTCTTTTCTTTGACGAAATTTTATCCGCACTCACACAATTCTATTTTTCGCAAAATTTTAAATTACACATTATTCAATTATACATCTGTAACTATAAATATCATAACATATATATAAATTCTCATTAATTTTAAATTACGTTAGCATTATACTTATTTGAATTATGATTGCACATTTGCACAGCATCTCTGTGCTAGTACCTCTAAAGGAAAGTCGCGATTTTTAAAGCTTTTGTACACTTATGTGCTCATTAAGCTATCGTTTTAAGCATTAGCTTGTATCAATGATTATAACGGTGACGTTTTGGCTGTCCCATGGATTTTATAACGTTTTCGTTTAGCTTCCTGGATGTAGGAGAAGCTTCTTTAATTGTATGTTTATATTTCATTTTATTTCAATAAATTTAATTTTTAAAAAAAACAAACTTACCAAATTTTCTAATATTGATGGAAAGGTAAAGAAACAACCCTAGAAAAATAAAAAAGAACACAAAATTTTGATACACTTTCTCAAATATTGGCGTATGAACAAGGACAAGGGTATGTGTTATATACAGATTTAAGTTCCTCCTCCAATTTACTATAGGAACCCCAGCCCGTCCCCATTCAGGTCATCACCACCTATCATGGGACAATCACTTGAATGATGTCCAAACTGCTCAAAGGGCGCTGGGAATCGCCTCCGTTTCCTGTAGATGTTTAACCCATCTCTTGGTCTTCTCTCTCTTATCTTTCCCAAAGCTATAGAGTCGCTGGAACTGCCACTAGCTAAATTTTGGACAAATCCATCAGAATCTTCAACCTGTGGAAGCATCAAAGAATCAGATGGACTGTTATAATAAATATCATTGCCACCATGTGCTGGCCCAGGTAGTCCTTTGATACGGGACAACACCTCAGCAACTTGATCACAAGCAACATCGAGACGCTCTTCTGTCTCTACTGATTCCAAAACAAGTGTCGAAACCATTGATTGTAGTAACTGTACTTTCCCTCCATGTTCCTCTGAAGTAAAATCCTGGTAAGATTTTGTCAAAGATGTACCCTCGCGCCAGCGAACGGGCAAATAACGCTCTGGAATGTTGAAACAATTGTTTGTTGATAGGACACGGATAATATGCCTGCAAATAATTCCTGAAAACTCAAACAAATGGCAGCTACAGTTGATGACTTCTTCTTGAGGGATCCACAGGACTTTGCATCCCCCATCCATATCTGTATGGTGTCTCACAATGAAATAAGTCTCATCTACCATCAGTGATGCATATTGCTGGGCCAATACAAGCTCCTCCTGTAATTTGCTAAAAGCGTATGGTGTAAGAACACAAGCAGCATGAGACTCAATTGGAGATCCCATTTTAAGGGAGACTTTGTGGGCCTTTCTTTGCATCTTTTGCTTTGGTCCTGCTTCTTCTTTATACTCAACGACAACACCTACCTGCAAATAGGATCTTTAAACATCGTAAATCAATAACATTATCAACAATAAAAAAGAAAAATGTGATAAGAGTCCAACCTGCTCTACAAAGTTATCGTGAGATTGAGCACTTAAAACCCGAAGGATATAGGCACTAATCAACTCTGACTGGAATGTACTGGTCATTCCAGCAAAAAAGTAACATCTCAAGTATGGTAGCGCCCAAAATGTGCGGAGTGCATATAGACTGATGATGTGCTTATTTCCATGTAGTCCATAAGTATCAACCATGTCACTCCAGCCTGCTTCAAAATCCTCCATCGAGTGCAAATTATAAAGGCAATGGAATTCATTCTTCCACTTATCGTATTGTGATCCAAGCGGAACCGAAAACCAATCAGAGAACTTTGCAAGGATATGCCATATGCAGAAAGCATGCTTGGTCCTTGGCATTTCAGCAACAATAACTTCTTTAAGCCACATGTTTTGATCAGTCAATATAGTTTCAGGAGCTTTTCCATCCATGAATTCCAAGAATGTCTGCCATAAATGTTTAAGAACGTGAAAAGGCAAACAAATGCAGGACAATACCAAATGACTACAACAACAGGTATGATCCAATAAACAATAGCCACGATTGGGCCTTCATGCTACCCCAGCTTAATGCTATGTGATCAACACAAAAGCAATAAAAAAGAAACTGCCGTATGCAATCCTTTCTTTCAAAGAAGTAGACAGACAATGAATTGGCAAAGTTTACAATAAACTCCTATGCAAGTGCAAAGAGAAAAGTTCGCTAAATTCTAGTCATCATGAAGTAAAAACTTTCCATCAAAATAAAAATTACTGGTTACACAGTGGAAAAAGCCATCGTGCATATAATCAAGAATTCTAAGACAATACTGAAGTTAGATCCTCACATAACAACGGATTTCAATTAATAATATTTTACCTTTAGCGCCCAGGAAAAAGATGGGGTAGTCTCATCCCGTAGAAGCACACAACCAAAGAAGCAATTACGCCCATGATTATCCACTCCCATCCAAACTCCTAGAATCATATCATAAGCATCCAAACGATGGGTTGTATCAAATACTACAGCATCTCCAAAAGCCTCATACAAATGAATGGATGAAGCATAGGACCAAGCAATGTATTCCAAACGGTTATTTGCATCAATCTGGAAGTTGTACTTAAAATTGGGATCTTTATCCTTTTTGTATTTGCACATTTTAAGAAGGTCAATAGCATCATTATCTCTATTGACATTCCTAAAAGATTGTAGAAGATTTCTAACATCAATTTCTGTGAATGGCAAACAACCAATCTTAACACCCTTTTCTAGCTCCAGTAACCTTAACATTTGTCGTACAGACATTCCAGCTTTAGCATACATGCAAATTCGACTCTTGTCATCTGCAGACATGGTACAATAAGCAGGAAGTAGCTGAACCTCATTTGATTTCAGAAGTTCATGGTTGTGGATGTTGCTGAAACCAGTAATACGCCACTCAGGGACATCAAAATCAGCTTTTTTAACAATTCTCATGTACGCCTGGCATCCACATCTTGATGATTTTCGATTTCTCTGAAGCTTTCCATCCTCGGAAGTCTTTACTTGAGCATAACCACCACGATGGCATGTAAAATCCCTTCTAGTAACTCCCCTACCAACACCATCTTTTCCCCGTGTGCGATGTCTCCTGATTGAAAATCCACATTGCTTTGCAAAACTGCAGTAGAATTCATAGGCAGCATCTTGGGAAACAAATCTCTGGCCGATAAATGGGACAAGATTTATAGAAGTTTGCCTAGACAAGATTATGTTCTCTGGCATTTCTTCCACCGAACCAGTATCATCTGGACATGAATCTATGCCACTGTCAGAGGTTTCCTTCATCACACCAGGTAGCTTTGACATCATTTTCATAGTAAAAACGAATTGTGGATATAACCCTGAAAGAAATTTTCAAAAGGTTCAGCACTAAAAACTACATGAACGCAGATGAAATGTACTTTACAATTGTTGCGTGACTTTCTCTGGGAGTCATTTTCTTCCCCTTGCAGAAGATGCCGTTGATTACAATTAGCAACCAAATATTTGCATAGGAAAATCACACCGTAGTTAATCCATAAATCCGATCCACATTGAAGCTGGAGATGACAGCATTATCTAATATCCCATCTGGAACTGTGATTGTACAACTTACGCAAAGGGCCCTAAGATTGGTTAGAGAGAACATGCATTTCGTTTCACTTCTGGTTTAGCCAAACGACCCAAATCTACACATGTACCTATCCATCTGTGTCTCCTATCATGCAAATGATCTACCATAGTAATATCTACAACCTATGCGTTCCTTAGGTATAAAGTGCACCTGAAATCATCCCATATCATAAAGCCCAACAGCTACACTACGAAATGAACTTACTTATAAGTTAAATATGAGCAGCGAACTTCACTGTCCAGCTCAACCGAAACCCTAAACCTTCAGGAGTCCTCATTCTCCACCCTCCTGGACAAGAATTTCAATTTCAAAACAGTGGATAATCCCAAGTGCGCTCCGATCTTAATCGACATGCATACTGTATCTCAGATGCATTCCCTAGCAACCAATAGAAGATAATGCCTGCATGAGATCAGAGCTACCAAACATATGAATGAGTGAACACATAGCTGTCGCGCGGAAATCGAAATTCTCAGGAAAATGAAATAAAAAAGAAAAGACTCAAAGATGATACAGATCGATATAACAGCATACCGAAACTTGTCGATTTAAATTTTCCGGGAAAAAAATTAGTGGATAAGGATCGGGTGTGAGTTGGGAGCGGGCGACGTCGACGACGAAGGGTTAAATAGCGGGAATACGCTATCGCCGCGGCTAGGAGACACGAGCTTATCGAGCGCTACATTGTCATTTCTTGACCGTAGGATTATCTGATAGGGCTCGTTGAGCGATCAACGGCTAAGATGAGAGGAATGTGGCGCGAGCATCCCGGCGTATGATGGACTAGAGTGTGTTTGGTTCAGCTTTTGGCAGGTGGAAAAGCACTTTTTCCCACCGCAAAAGCTATTTTAAGGAAAAAATGAGTGTTTGGCTGTAAACTTCAAAAGCACTTTTGGAATAGAAATAGCTTTTTGAAAAGCTAAAATACAGCTTTTTCAAAAGCTCAAATTTGGAGCTTTTCAAAAAAGTACTTTT
>JANZXR010294241.1:0-28919 GCA_027575705.1 Erythroxylum echinodendron | reverse complement strand
ATAATTTATATTTTCAGACATAATCACCACAAAATGAATCCACTTACTTTGCTCTTGACAAATAACAAATTGGAAAATAGGGAGAATTTTAATAAATGGAGATGTAACCTAGGCATTGTTCTTCAATATGAACAAATTTCATGGGTAGTAACTGAAAATGAGCCTGTACCTTCGGGTGCAAATTCAACTCCTGAGCAGTCCAACAATATGAACGATGGCAGAATGCTGATAAGATTATTAATTGTTATATTCTAGTTTCTGTCAGCAGCATGTTGTAAAAGCAAATTGCTTGTATAAAAAATGCTAGTGCAATGGTTCATCAGGTGCACGAGATGTTTGGTGTGAGGACCGAGTCTGCAAGGATGAAAGATATCCAGACCTTTCACAATCATAGACAAAAACCTGGTGAATTAGTGCGAGATTATATATTTATGATATTCTTTGCGGTCACTGAGGCTGAGATGTTTGGGGCAGATATGGATGCAGACACGCAGATGATTATGATCATTACTAGCTTAAACTCTTCCTTTCAACAGTTTAAGTTGGATTATGAGCTTAATAGCAAAGATTAGACCTTGAATGAGTTGATGAATACTCTCCAAAGTATGGAGGAGATATTAAATATCAAGGCTCATGGGCCAGAAGCTAATGTAGCATCTTCTTCTAAGCCCAAGGATAAGGGCAAGCAAAAGAAGAAGGGTCCAATGAAAAAGAAGTCCCAAATAGGCCTAACCCATGAAAAATAAGGCTAAAGAGAACATCAAGGGAAAGTTTTTCCACTGTGATATGATGGGCCATTAGAAAAGAAACTGCCCAGTCTACCTAGAGTCCCTTAAAAGCAAACAAGGTATGGGTTTCCTAAGTTTGTTACGAACTAGAAATGTGGCAAATTTATCTGATTCTTGGATATTAGATTTAGGAGCCGCTAACCATGTTTGTAATTCTTTGTAGGGTTCCAGCAAAGCAAAAGACTACTTAAGGGTCAGTTTCAAGTTAAGATAGTAGATGGATCCTGTGTTTCAGCAGAATCAGTGGGAGTAGTTATCTTATACTTTCCTAGTGGTCATAGGTTATATTTGGAGGATGTTTATTAGATGCCATTTATTGTAAGGAACATGATTTTTTTTTGTTTAATAAAGTCTAGTTATTCCTTATATTTTGAAAATATTGTTTCAATAAATGCGAATAAGGATTTTTTTGCAATGCAACAATTAAATAGGGATTGTTCTTTATAGAACCTATGAAAGTCTCACTAAATACCACATAATTAATAAAACCAAGACATTTCAATGACTCTAAAGGATGGGATCCTTATGGGCCTACATAATGATCCATTACCCACCTGTGAATCTTGTACTAAAGGAAAAATGAACAAGGCCTCATTTCCTTCTAAAGGAAATATATCTGAATCTACGTTTGACCTGGTACATACAAATGTGTGTGGGCTTATGAACGTACAAGCTAGTGGAGGTTATGAATACTTCATAACCTTTACAGATGATTACTCAAGACATGGCTTTTTGTATTTGATGCATAAAAAGAGTGAATCCTTTAAAAAGTTGAAAGAATTCAAAGCCCAAGCTGAGAAGCAGCTAGGCAAGCCATTAAAACAACTTCGATCGGATCGAGGTGGTGAGTACTTCTCTAAAAAGTTCCAGTAATATTTAATTAACAATGGAATTGTTTTTAACTTGTCAGCCCCTTGAACACCTCAACAGAATGGTGTAGCTGAGAGGAGGAATATGGCTCTATTGGAAATGGTGGGATCGATGATGTTCTATGCCAACCTTCCAGAATCGTTCTGGGGATATTCCATACAAACGATAACATATCTTCTCAACTTTGCTCCATCCAAATTAGTGCGTAAAACACCTAGGGAGTTATGGACTGGTTGAGTGCCTTTATTGTGGCATTTGAGGAATTGGGGTTGCCAAGCCCGTATTCTAAGGCCTGAAACCACAAAAATGGAGCCAAGGTCAGAAGTATGTTTGTTTGTGGGATATTCTACAGGAACTCGAGAGTACTATTTTTACAGTCCTTAGGATAGGAAGGTATTTGTGTCAACAAATGAAACCTTCCTAGAGGAAGAGTTTGTGAAAAATTCATGAACGAAGAAGTGAAGTAGTACTCAAAGAGTTAGCTATTTCATCCAAACCAAGAGTTAATTTGGATATAGCAGAATAAGATGTCGAAATGGATTCAAGAGTTGAATCGAAAGAGAAACCTAAACATCAAGTTGTGCCTAGACGTAGTGGGAGGGTTGTGAGACAGTTAGATAGGTATCTAGGTCTAGGAGAAGGCATTATATCCATATCAAACCAAGAAGAAATAAATTCCATTACTTATATATAGGCTATTAATGATGTTAATGCAGAAAAATGGCTCAAGGCGATGGAATCAAAAATAGATTCCAAGTATGCTAACGAAGTCTGTATCCTTATAGATCTACCACCAGGTATAAAAGCCATAGGGTGTAAATGGATCTACAAAAGGAAAAGAGAATCAAATGGAAAGGTAGAGACCTTTAAAACTAGATTGGTAGCTAAAGGCTATACCCAAAAAGAGGGTATAGACTATAAGGAGACTTTTTCTCCAGTTGCCATGCTTAAGTTCATCAGGATTCTTTTGGCCATAACAGTCTATTTCAATTATGAAATATGGAAAATGGATGTTAAGACCACATTTCATAATGGGTATCTTGAGGAGACAATTTAGATGGTCTAACCAGAAGCTTTTGTTAAGCCAGGTAATGAGCATAAGGTAGGCAAATTACAAAGGACCATTTATAGACTTAAGCAAGCATTTAGGTCTTGGAACATTAGGTTTGACAAATCTATCAAAACCTATGTGATGAGCACACAAACGGAGATTAATCTTGATATAATCCGGTAGCCTTTAAAACAAACTAGATACGCAAGGTTTTGGATACTTTTATAAACCTCAAGGATCACGATTGTCCAAGCAACCTAGACCAAGCAATAAACTAAGAAAATTGAACAAAAAAATATACCACAATTGAAATAAATTGATAAGTAGAGTTAGGGTTTGTGGAACAACAAGAACATGAGGAAAACTCCTTACGAAGCTCTCAAATTATCAAAGTGTAACCCTAAAAGTAATGTTAAAGCAACTATTTATAGTCGCCAAAATAACTCAAAATTGGGCCAACATCTTGGGCCTAAATAGGTAAAATAATACTGTCTGAATCGTCTTAAAAATAGTAGTAAACAACCCAAAGCAAAAGAGGCCAGGTGGTGCGTCTAGCCTGTTGGGCACTAGAGTGCACGCCTAGGCCCACGCCTAACATGTGCACCTGTCAAGGGTTGCTTAGGCCTAGAACTTGGTTCAAACTGACAAAATAAAGTTGGAGTGAGAATTTGGATTCTTTCAAAGTCCTTCATCAACCATGCAAGCCACAAATGAATTTAACGCGGCCTTGAATCTTTTAAGCCCAGTTTGACTTGTGGGGTTAGGAGGCAGCATCAAGTCTTGATTAGCATTGCGTTGATTTTGGTGTCTGTCATTATATTCGTCATGTGATGCCTTGCTCACATCAGCCCCTCCTTGGTCGAAAAGATTTGTTCTCGAATCTGCATTCATATCAAATGGAAACAAGTCAGCAACATTAAAAGTAGAGGACATGTTGTACTCACTGGGCAAGTCAAATTTATAGGTGTTATTGTTGATCCTTTCTAGGACTTGAAAAGGACCATCTCCTTGTGGTTCAACCTTGGACCGCCTATAGTTAGGAAACCTCTCCTTACGAAGATGAAGCCAAACCTAATCGCCGGGTTTGAAGATTAGCTCCTTGTGTCCTCTGTTGGCGTGGCATGTATAATTCTCATTCTGGTGCTCCATATGTTGCTTAGCCTTTTCGTGCAACTCTTAAACCAACTCAGCTTTCCTTTCTCCATCTAGGCTAGTTAACTCAGGCTAAGGTAAAGGCACCATATCTAATATAGTTAAAGGGTCAAAGCTATAAACAATTTCAAAAGGAGAATAACCGGTAGTAGAATGCACACTACGATTATAAGCAAACTCAATAAAAGCTAAACAATCATACCATGTTTTAAATTTTTTTCCTACCGCAGCACGCAACAAACTCCCTAATGTTCTATTCACAACTTCTATTTTCCCATTGGTTTGTGGGTGACAAGTAGTAGAAAACAACAATTTCATTCCCAAATTTCCCCACAAAACACACCAAAAATGACCAAAAAACTTGGTGTCCCTATATGAAATTATTAACCTAGGAATACCATGCAATCTCACAACATCTTTAGAGAACGAATCAGCAACATGCACGGCATCATTAGTTTTATTGCAAGCAATAAAGTGAGCTATCTTACTAAATCTATCCACAATAAAAAATGTTATTTACACCCCTTTTTGTCTTCGGTAACCCTACAACAAAGTCCATAGAAATGTATATCCAAGGGTGACTAGGTACAGGTAAGGGCGTGTATAGGCCGTGAGGTTGTGGTCAATTTAGCTTGCTTACAAGCAGTGAAATGGGAACAAATGCATTCTACATCCTTTTGCATTCCCAGCCAGTAAAAATGCTCATGCAATATGTACAATGTCTTAGCGACACCAAAGTGTCCCATAAGTCCTTTGCCGTGGGCTTCAAGCACAAATAATTTACGCAATGAACAATTAGGTATGCATAAATAATTCTACGAACATAAATAACCATCATGCCTAAAGTATTTCTTAAAAGCTCCATGTTCACAAGCAGCGTAGACTCTAGCAAAGTCCACATCATTGGCATACAACTCCTTAAGATGCTCAAAAAGTTTTGAGGTAAGAGTTGAGATTAAGGAATACCTACGCGATAAAGCATCATTGATCACATTCTCCTTACCTTACTTATAGTACAGCATGTATGGAAAGGTTTCCCAGAACCCCACCCAAGTTGCATATTGCTTCCTTAATTTACTTTGTCCTTTCAGGTACTTAAGAGTCTCATGATTAGTTTTGACGACAAATTCCTTTGGTTTTAAATAATGTTGACATATTTTCAAAGCTCACACCGCTGGATAAAGTTCTTTATCAAACGTTGAATAATTAATTTGCACTCGACTCAATTTCTCACTGAAGTATGCAATAGGCCTATTTTCCTGCATTAAGATAGCACCTATAGTGATCCCAGAGCATCACATTCTACTTCAAAAGCTTTATCAAAATTAGGCAAATACAGCACAGGTGCAGTACATAATTTTTATTTCATTAAGTTAAATGCATGTTCTTGCTCTTTTCTCCAACTAAATCCCTTCTCCTTTCTGACAACTTTGGTCAAAGGAGCAGCAATGGTGGAGAAGTCTTTCACAAATCACTGGTAAAAACTAGCTAAGCCATGAAAGCTCCTCACATCCGAAACACTCACCAATCTCGAATGGCCTTCACCTTCTCCTCATCTACTTCAATCCCCTTCGAGCTTACAACAAACCCTAAGAATATCAATTTATCAATGTAAAAAGTATGCTTCTTAAGGTTTGTAGGCAACTTCTTACATTTCAAAGTATCAAGCACACAATGCATATGCTCCACATGATCATTCAAATTAATGTTATACATAAGTATATCATCAAAGTACATAACAACAAATTTACCCAGGTAATCACGCAAGACATGGTTCATTAATCTCATGAAGGTATTCGGTATATTAGATAAACCAAATGGTATAACTAACCACTCATACAAACATTATTTAGTTTTAAATGTAGTTTTCCATTCATCCCTAAGTTTAATGTGAATTTGATGATAACCACTTTTTAGATCAATTTTTGTAAAAACATATGCACCATCTAACTCATCCAACATATCATCAAGTTGAGGAATAGGATGTCGATACTTTACAGTGATCTTATTGACAACTTGATAGTCTACACACATACGCCAAGATCCATCCTTCTTCAGCACCAGTAGGACCGAAACAGCACAAGGACTAAGACTTTCATGCACTTGCCCCTTTGTAAGCAATTCATCTACTTATCATTAAAGCTCCTTCGTTTCCTATGGATTACTCCTCTAGGCTAGCCTATCTGGAATTTGTACTCCTGGGACAAAGTCAATTTGATGATCTATACCTCATAAAGGAGGTAGCCCCTTCAACATCTCCTCTGGGAAAACATCCTCGTATTCCTGCAAAAAGAGACTTAAAAACACTTGACAAAGATTCGTCAATAGGGTTAGCATCTGAAAGAAAACAATCCTTATGTCTATTCACAATCAAAGCTCTCTTCGCTCCATATGCTCCCCTTAAGTCCTTTTCACACGCATACAAGCTCACCTTCTTTTCTCTCAGTTCTCTCTTGTTTTCCTTCCTTACACTTTTCTCTCTAGCATTCTCTCATTCTTTTGCTCATTTGTGCTTTCTGTCTCCGATGAGCCATTATCTCTTTTCTTTTTTGCTTCTTATCCCTCTTTATTTTTTTCTTCTCACTACTCAAACCCAATCCTCCTTTCAAGGATTAAATTTGGTCCAAGTAATTTTTTTGTGGAGTAATTGGTTTAAGAATGATTTATGCCCTTTGAACTTCAACGAGTACTTGTTGATGTATTCGTCATGGCTAGCTCAATGATCAAATTGCCATGATCTTCCAAGTAGGACGTGACCAGCTTACATTGGTACTACATCACAAAGAACCTCATCCTCGTACCTTCCAATGGAGAAAGATAGTAACACTTGTTTGGTCACGCTAACTTCCCCACTATCATTGAACCAATGTAAATGATATGGCTTTTTTTGCTTCTTTAAAATTGGGATTTTATCATTCCTGGGGATATCAAGATACCACTATGTCGGGATATCTTATTTGTTTCTCTCAGAAAATAGATATCTCCAGAAAGAATTTTAAGTTCAATTTTTTGTTCTCTCCACCTGGACCAAACCGGATACTATACTTCTTATATTTAAAATTATTTGTGTATTTACTCCAATGATACTATTGTTTCGTACCATTGCGGAACAAAATTCAAGGAAAATATAAATTTCCTGGGGAATGAAAAAAAGCGTATCCAAACTAGTAACATTGGTGCAATTTAATCCATCAATGATCGAGCTACAAACTTTACCACCAACCAAACATCACGTATGGATAAGTACTCTCGTTGGTCTAACATTTCAGTCCTATGCCAAACACTAAGTACCCTCCTAACCATGAGAGTTTCTCCTTTAACAGCCCGCTTCACATAAGTTTCATTTTCCTCTCCCTCTAAAATGTCATCCTCAAAACATTCCTCGTCACCCTCAGATTCAATTAACCCATCATACCTTAAAACCATAGCCCTCTTATTCGGACATTGGGAGGCAATGTGGCTAGTTCTAAAGCATCAAAAGCATTTAATTGAAGAATGTTAGCTAGAAGAAGCTTGAGTGTTAAGAGTATTAGATGTACTTTTAGTTTACTACAGAGTTTAGTTCGACCTCTTGGCTTCCAACCCCCTCCCTTTCGAATTCTCTTCTTTTCGTGGCCAATTTGAGTTCCAATTTGAAGTAGAACTCATCCTACTCTTCGCTGTTCCACGAGACTTAAGTTGCCTCTCAACCTTCATTTCCATGTTCAGTATCTCTTTAAGGTCGGTGTAGTTATGGAAATCAACCATGTTGGCTATTTCTCAGTTCAAACCACTCAAAATCGAGCCATTGTGGCCTCGGGGTCCTCCTTATACGTAGCCCTTATCATTGTGATCTCCATCTCCTTATGATACTCCTCCATAGTCTGATTTCCTTGGGTTAGTCATTGGAGCCTTTGATGCATCTCTCGGTAGTAATAACATGGAACATACGCTTCTTCATGATCTCTTTCATTTTAGCCCAAGTACTCACGGGTTCCTCCCTATTTCTTATCCTAAAAATCACCAATTGATCCCACCAAATTAGTGTATAATCGAAAAATTAACGGTTGCAAGTTTTACATTCTTTTCTACTGAAAAGTTTTGGCATTCAAAAATCATATCCACCCTTCGTTCCATTTAAGGTAGAGCACCGGATCATTCTTTCCTTTGAATGGTGGAATTTGCATCTTAATAGTCCTAATATCACTGCGTCGTCTATCCTTAAAATCAGCTCGTTGAACTTGTCCCTGTGGTCTTACATAATCCCCCTTGTCATTAGCTTTATAGTCTTCTAACACAACCAGAGCATGCTAGTTTCTAGGATCGGTATATCCCATTAGTAGCTCCTCACCTGCGCCACATCTCAATTCGACAATCTCTCGGGCTTGCCTCTCTATTTTGCCTCTAATTACACCAAGAGTAGTGTTTAGGCTTTCAGTCAACTGTTGGATTGCCTCTAAGGTGGTAGCTTGCTCCCCGCCCGATTGTTGGCCTCTTATGCTATCGTTAGACATATCTCCAATGAAAATTGTTCCTGTAAATAAAAAAATCAGTAGCGAAATAACCTCACAAAACACTCCTTCACATGTTTCACTCGAGTTGAGAATACTCCCTTCGTTTTTCTTGGCCACCCTAATGATCTCACCCTCTTGCCTTTTTCCTCTCGAATCCTCAAGGTTCAAGTTGTGCTTCAGAAGACCTAACTCCTTAATTCCAATCATGAAATCCAACGATGGTGCTAAGTTTTGGAACTCTTTTCAAAGTAATGTCACGTAAGATAGGTCTAAAATTTCATCCAATTCAATTATCAATCCCTCACGTAAGACTTTCCAAAATAGCGTACATTAACACTTTCGGTTCTGCAATTTTTTTCATTTTTTTCATTTTTCAGATTTTTTCCAGACTTCTTTTTTATTTTTTCGATTTTTTTGAACTTTTTGAACTTTGTAGACCGAAAGTTTCAACAAATTAAACATGAAGAATAATTGAAAACCCTAGGCTGAAAGTTAATTCACACCTGAATTGATAAACCGACGATAATTGAATGGTGATGGGCAGTGGTTTCTTGAATTCCGATGGAGTTGAATATGAATTCGCCTCCACAGCAATGCTCTGATACCAAAGATGATGCACGCACAGAAAGAGATTAATCTTGATATAATCCGGCATCCTTTAAAACAAACTAGATACGTAAGGTTTTCAATACTTTTCTAGACCTCAAGGATTTTGGAAGACCAAGCAATAAACCAAGAAAATTGAACCAAAACAATACGCGACTATTGAAATTAATTGACAAATAGAGTTAGGGTTTGTGGGACAACAAGAACATGAAGAAAACTCCTTACAATGCTCTCAAATTATCGAAGTGTAACCCCAAAATTAATGTCAAGGCAACTATTTATAGTCGCAAAAATAACTCAAAATTGGGCCAACATTTTGGGACTAAATAGATAAAATAATACTGTCTAAATCGTCTTAAAAACAATAGGAAATAATCTAAAGGAAAAGAGGCCAGGCAGTGTGCCTGGTTTGGCGGGCCTGGCATCTAGCCTGCTGGGCGATGGAAGGCACACTTGGGCCCATAGCTAGCATGCACACCAGTCAAGGGTCGCTCAGGCCTAGAACTTGGCTCAAACTGACAAACTTAAGTTGCGAGCGAGAATCTGGATTCTTTCGGAGTCCATCATCAACCACGCGAGCCACAAATGAATTTAACGCGGCCTTGAATCTTTTAAGCCCAGTTTGACTTGTAGGGTTAAGATGCAATATGAAGTCTCTATTAGCACCACGTTTATTTCGGTGTCTATCATTATATTCATCATATGTAACCTTGCTCACATCACTATGGGTTTATACAAAACCTAGATGAGCCTTGTTTCTATAAAAGGATACAAGAAGGAAAGGTTATTTTTCTAATTTTGTATTTTGATGACATTCTGCTCAATGGGAATGATGTAGGAATGTTATCTACGGCTAAGGGATAACTTAACGAATAGTTTTCAAAGAACGATTTATTAGAGGCTACCTATGTTCTAGGGATCAAACTTATAAGGGATCATAAGAACAAACTGATACCCTTGTATCAACTAAATTACATTGAGAACATGCTTAATAAGTTTGCCACGTAAGATTCCAAGAGGGGTTTCACACCTACTAAACATGGAATCAAACTTTCAAAGGAACAAGCACCTAAAACCTAAGAGGAGGTTGATCGTAATGCTTCTACAGTTCGAAGTTTAATGTATATAATGCTTTGCACTAGATCGGATATATGTTATGCAGTGGGACTGTTAAGTAGATTTCATGGGTTCATACAAAACCTAGATGAGCCTTGTGTACATAAAAGGATACAAGAAGGAAAGGTTATTTTCCTAATTTTATATGTTGATAACATTCTGTTCATTAGGAATGATGTAGGAATGTTATCTATGGTTAAGGGATGGCTTAACAAACAGTTTTCAATGAGGGATTTAGGAGAGGCTACCTATGCTCTGGAGATCAAACTTACAATAGATTGTAAGAACAAACTGATAGCCTTGTCTCAACTAATTTACATTGAGAACATGCTCAATAAGTTTGCCATGCAAGATTCTAAGAGGAGCTTCACACCTGGTAGATATGGAATCAAAATTTCAAAGGAACAAGCATCTAAAACCTAAGAGGAGGTTGAACGCATGTGTAACATTCCATATACTTCGATAGTTGGAAGTTTAATGTATGCAATGCTTTGCACTAGATCGATTATCTATTACATAGTGGGACTAGTAAGTAGATTTTAGTCCAATCCAGGAATTTAGCATTAGACTGCGGTTAAGTGCATACTAAAGTATCTTTGAAGGATGAAGAACTTAATGCTTGTTTACTCTGGAAGTAATCTTATTCCAATAAGACATACAGATTCCGATTTCCAATCAGATGTTGATTCAAGGAAATCAACTTTTAGCTTTATATTTGTTTTAGGAGGTGGAGCCATAGTGTAGAGGAGTATCAAGTAATCGTGTGCTGCTGATTCAACTATGGAGGTTGACCATCTTGCTGCTTAGCAGTAAAGGAAGCAGTTTGGCTACGCAAGTTCCTAAATGATTTACAGGTAGTTCCAGAGGTAGAAAAGGCCATTACACTTTATTGTGATGATAGTAGAGCAGTGCCTAATTCTAAAGAACCTTAGATCCATAAAGCTACCAATCACATTGAGAGAATGTATCATCTCATAAGGGATATAATACAACGTGGTAAGGTGAATGTGGTAAAGATTCCCATGGAGGAAAACCTCGTTGATCCGTTTACGAAGACGCTGTCTTAAAAGAGTTTTGAGGGTCACCTAACAGGGATGGGAATGAGGGATATGTAAAACTTACTTTAGGGCATGTGGGAGAATGTTGGAGTTATGTAAATATAGCCCCCTAGAAAGTAAGTGTATTTACTTATAACTTAATTTTCTTCCAGTTACTTTTGTAATGAAAATATTTATTAATAATAAAACAAAAGAGTTTGGTTTTTATGAGCATTATATATCTAGTCATAAGGTATTGGGATTCTTTTGTAAGTAATATACATATACATAGAGGTGTATGAGAAATAAGTATATTATTAGAATCTAAATTAATTGATTCACAATTGAATAATCAAGTTGGTTGCTTGAACATGGTTTAGACTGTAGTGTTGTGATTTATCTCTATGTAAGTAAAGGAGTTTACTTCAAGAAAATGACGAGTTTCATAATATGATAGTAGTTGACTATCGATAATGACACCATTAAATGAATCTGGAATCACGTATATTTTAATGAATAAAGTAGGCCATTACTTTAATCTTAAAACATACATTTTAGCATTTCCCTAGTATGGACCATAATCTTGATAAGTGGTGAACTCATATGTGTGCCATGTTGGAATTATTAATTGAAACATGTATCAGGGAATATTTACTTAAAAAAAGAGTTTATAGTGATATCATCACTTCTAGATGTTTTTTGGAAATTGGTGACTAAACTTGCACCAGGAGTTTGGTGGACTAGTTACCCATCAAGTCTTAACACTAAGATGAGATCTTGTGTATTAATCACCATATAGAGTAAAATGAGAAATCTAAAAGGAAAAACCTATATAAGGGTAAAACGGTAATTTTACCCTTTGTTGTGCGGATGGCTGTAATAAGGTTTTCAATAAGATATCTTATTTGAAATATGTGTTCTTATAATATTTAGTAATTCAAGAGTTCAACTAATTGTCTTTAGTGGAATGACATTTAGTTAGTAAGCTAGAATTACGTCTAATGAGATTAAATTAATTCTAGGTTTATTGAAGCTTGAATTATCTAAGTCCAATAAGATTCCCCACTTGGCTTCAAGGAAGGTTATCAAACAAAGTAAGAAATATAAATGGAGGTTTTAAAGCCCATGATTAAATGCTGGGCTTGCACTAATTAATGGTTAATTAGCAGCCTAAATGAACATTTAGAAATGGGCTAGAGTTTAGATTAATTTGATTAAGTAGATTAATTAAATTAAAACAAAATTCTTAAATAAATGGAAGGTGCAATTTCGGTTTTATTAGGGCTGAATGTGCAGCTGCACATCTAGCATTTAATTGCTATATAAAGATGGTATTTTTCATGCTTTATCATCATTAAATGGAGTAATGATCTTACCATTAAATGGTTAATGGTCGTCTTTTAATGATGGCATGTAATGTAACCTTTTAGTATTCATTTGATTAAAGATGAAAGATATGCATTTGATAGATCATCTTCCTCTTTTCAACATTAAAAATGAAATTGACATGTCATTTTAGGTTATTGGTTTTTTCATATAGCCATCTTAAAATGAATGACAAGAGTCTCATTTAATGCCTTGTTTATGTTTTGATTAAAGAATGAAGTGATGCATTAGATGCTTTCCACTTCTTATTTCTTTTCATGGATAACCGAAATTGACAAGGTGTAAGAGAAGTGTTCTTGCATTTTTTGGACTCTCTCTCCTTTCTTGCATATGTTGGCCGAAATTTTCATGAGATTGGCCGAAATTTTCATGAGAGGTGTCTCATCTTTGGCTTCTTTTTTCTGAGCAAAAATCTCCTCCATAATTGACAAGGTGTAAGAGAAGTGTTCTTGCATTTTTTGGACTCTCTCCTTTCTTGCATATGTTGGATGAAATTTTCATGAGAGGTGTCTCATCTTTGGCTTCTTTCTTTTGAGCAAAACTCTCCTCCAAATATTTCTTCTCCTTTCCCACCAAAGGATCTTGTTAACCAAGTTGTCCGAAAAGAACAAGTGGTAGATCGAATTTCTTGAGGATATAATAACAAGGAGAGGATGCACTGACAAAAGAAAGGATTCAAAAGTAAAGCTAACGCTAGGAGAGGATACAAGAAGAAGGAGAGGATAACTCAACGAGGAGTTAAAGCTGTAGCAAAGGAGTTGGTAATATAATCTCTATCTTGCTCTTACGAAAATTATTTTTCATATACCGTATCATGTATGAGTTGGCATGTTGATTTGGTTATCTTTCTTCTACTATGTTTTGTTTTCTAACAAATTTTGAAATCTAATTGTTTGGCCAAATCTTGCATGTTTTATTTTCCGATCCAACAATTAGTGTCAGAGCCATGTTTATTATGTATGATTTCGATTCCTATATGTGATCCATGTGTTGGAAATTATTTTTTATATGCTGCATTTTTTTACTTGATAGAAATATATGTGGTGTATGTTTTGCTCTTTTTGTTATCCATAGAATTCATATTTACCATGTAAGATTTCTTTATTTGTTTTTCTTTTGTTCTAGTATAGACAATCAAAAGTGGCTTATTAGTTCATATGATGAATGGATAAATGAATGCAAATAATATGTGATATTATGTGATTGCATGTCATTTAGATTATTGCTAACCATAGGCTTTGCCATGCATTCATTATGTATGAGATATATAACGAAGCAATATAGGATGGTTTATAAATTGCATATAGATAAGATGGTATTTAAAACTTAAAGCCCAAAAAGATTGAGTGGGAGAGGATGCTCATGTGAGAGTCCATGGTCTCCAAATGATGGCCCATTTGCATGTGTTGAAGTGTTACTCCCCACTGGAGGGCATGAATCCTAGATCTTGCATGGTTTGGTTCTCCTAAATGATAAGTCAACTCATTGGTAGCAAATATGACCTCCCAACGAGGCATGATTTGTAGGTATCTTTAGTGGATGAATCAAATGATTACACACTCAATATAATTTATCAAATAACCTGCCCACCGTAACTCTGTTGATAAATGTATGGACCAAATTATGACGCTTCTCAAAAAGTTAGGCATGAGATGCCTGGTAGCCTTTTGAGTGGGAGGTCCCAATTTTTCTTTTAATAGATAAGATAGCCCACCGTCAGTTAGTCTATCATAGATAAGAAAAATTACCATCATATAAAGTTTTAACTGTTTTTTAAGTTTTGGTAAGTATATCATCATACACACATGCATCATGGTTTTATACAAAGTTCCAATATTTTTGACTAGTTTAATTACTCTTTAATAATTTATATTTTCGGACATAATCACCACAAAATGAATCCACCTACTTTGCTCTTGACAAATAACAAATTGGAAAACGGAGAAAATGTTAATGAACAGAGACGTAACCTAGACATTGTTCTTTAATATGAACGGATTTCATGGGTATTAGCAGAAAATGAGCCTACACCTCTAGGTGCGAATTCAACTCCTGAGTAATTCCAACAACATGAATGATGGAAAAATGCTAATAAGACCACTAAAAGCTATATTTTGGCTCCTGTTACTAGAATGCTACAAAAAAAAATTATATGCATGAAAACTACAAGTGTAATGGTCCATCACCTACATGAGATGTTTGGTGTGAGGACTTGGTTGACTTAGGTGAAAGTTATCCAATCAATTCGTAATCTCAGATAAAAGCTTGGTGAATCAGTGCGAGATTATATGCTTAAGGTAATCACTGCGGTTACAAAGGCTAAGTTGCTGGACGCGAATATGGATGTGGAAATGCAAGTGATTATGGTCATCAATAGCTTAAGCTTTTCCTTTCAACAATTTAAGTTGGATTTTGAGCTTAACATCAAGGATTATACCTTGAGTGAGTTAATGAATACTCTCTAGAGTACAAAGGAGATATTAAATATCAAGGCTCATAGGCCAGAATCTAGTGTAGCATCTTCTTCTAAGCCCAAGGATAAGGGCAAGCAAAAGAAGAAGGTCCAGTGAAAAAGAAGGCCCAAACAGGGGTCAAGGTCCAACCTATGAAAAAGAAGACCAAAGAGAACATAAGGGGAAAGTGTTTCCACTATGATAAGATGGGTTAGTGGAAAAGAAACTGTCCAGTCTACCTTGAGTCCCTCAAAAGCAAACAAGGTATGGGTTTCCTATGTTTGTTAGGAACTAAAAATGTGGAAGATCTATTTGATTCTTAGATATTAGATTCAGGAGCCACTGATCATGTTTGGAATTCTTTGCAGGGATTCCAGTAAAGGAAAAGACTACCTAAAGGCCAATTTCAAGTCAAGATAGTAGATGGATCCTATGTTTCAGCAGAATCAGTGGGAGTAGTTTTCTTCGACTTTCCTAATGGTCATAGGTTTTATTTGGAGGATGTTTAGTACATGCCAATGATTGTAAGGAACATGATTTCTGTTTTTTGCTTAATAAAGTTTGGTTATTCCTTATATTTTGAAAATGTTGTTTCAACATATAAGAATAAGGATTTTATTTGTAAGGCAACAATTAAAGAGGCATTGTTCGTTATAGAACCTATGAAAGGCTCACTAAATACCACAATATTAATAAAACCAAGACATTTCAATGACCCTAGCATGAATTCAAAATATCTTTGGAACTTAAAATGGGTCATATCAATCAGAAAAGACTTGATAGGTTAGTGAAGAATGGGATCCTCACAGGCTTGGATAATGATCCATTGCCCACCTGTGAATCTTATATTGAAGGAAAAAATGACCAAGGGCTCATTTCCTTCTAAAGGAAACAGATCTGAATCTACGTCGGACCTGGTACATATAGATTTGTGTAGGCTTATGAACGTACAAGCTAGAGGAGGTTATGAATAATTCATAACCTTTATAAATGATAAATGGTAAGATCGATGATGTCCTATGCCAACCTTCCAGAATCGTTCTGGGGATATGCCATATAAACAACAACATATCTTCTCAACTTTGCTTCATCCAAATCGGTGCCTAAAACATATAGGGAGTTGTAGATTGGTCGAGTGCCTTCATTGCAACACTTGAGGACTTAGGGCTATCCAACCCAAGTTCTAAGACCCGAATCTATAAAGATGGAACTAAGGTCAGAAGTATGTTTGTTTGTAGGATATCCTAAAGGAACTTGAGGGTACTATTTTTACAGTCCGCAGGATAGGAAGGTATTTGTGTTAACAAATGCAACCTTCCTAGAGGAAGAGTTTGTGCAAAATCACAATGGAAGAAGTGCAGTAGTACTTAAAGAGTTAGTTATTTCATCTAAACCAATAGTTGATTTGGATATAGCAGAATAAGATGTCGAAATGGATTCAAAAGTTGAATCGAAAGAGCAACCTAAACATCAAGTTGTGCCTAGACGTAGTGGAAGGGTTATGCGACAGACAGATAGATATCTAGGTCTAGGAGAGGGCTTAATTTCCATCTCAGACCAAGAAGAGATGGATCTTATTACGTCTACACAGGCTATTAATGATATTGGTGCGGAAAAAGGCTCAAAGAGTTGGAATCAAAAATAGATTCCATGTATGCTAACAAAGTCTGGATCCTTATAGATCTACCACTGGTATAAAAGCCATAGGAAAAATACTCTAGACCCCTTCATGAATTTGACATTGTGGTGAGCGATTTAACCTTCGCCACGACAAGCCTGAAATTTTATTTTTGCCATAGCGACCTTTCATTCTCGCCACGGTGAACTCACCACACCAACAAAAATAAAAAGCTTTGGGTCAATTTCCCCACGACAAACTCTTGGCCTCGCCGCGGTAAAAAACCCTGAAGCAGATCCCAAAACCTCTTGCAACCTACCTTACTTAATACAAACATAAATCTTTTCAACCACCCTCATTCATTCAATTGCAAGGACAAAATACACAAAAACATAAACACCGACTACTTCCCAAAGCGTCAAACTCATTTGAACATCACACAAAAAGTGAAAACTTAAAAGTGGTCATAACAAACCCCAAATTACAATCCATTCATATTAATAGGCAAAAGTCTTTACAAAGATTTAATGACATTTCAAGCCATAATACATCAATTGAGTTTGAGAACCAAAATAGAAAATACGATTGAACTAGTAAAACTTGAAATGTGGCTAAAGCCTTGAATTCCCAAAAATCTAACTTAAAAATACAAAAGAATGCCAATTCAAAGTGATGCCATAATACTTGGCCTACTCGATCTCTTGCTCATCACCTAAATAGGTGGAGGAGAATGGGGGTGAGCTTAACGCTTGTGGGTAACAATTTTATAACTAGTAATAAGCAAAACCATTGAAAATTTATTTTCCATCGTAACAAAATTCGTATTGAGTTACAAAGCATATTTTTCTCAGATTCTCAACCAAATTTTCAATAATGCAAATCAGGTATGAATCAATCTTATCAATGTATCATGAGCACATATGCCCTTCAAAATTTTCTAGAAGGTCCATAAATAGATCGAACTAACAAATTTCCATATAATGGTCCTGTGAAGTCGTGAATAGAACGAACAAGCACAATCCCACTTAGTGGTTTTAAGTAGACATAAACATGAGGGAGTCCATAAAGGAGCTCCATGACACTAGCGAGCAAGTGGGAGAAGTCTTTAGTTGAAGTGCATTTGACAATAGAATGGACTAAACCAAACCCACATGACATGTATTTCATAATCTTGTAAGCTTGTTGTCCAAAACACAAATTTTCGCAAATTGATCTTTTTCTAACATAATATCTTTTCAAAAATCATTTTCATGTTCTTATCATAAATCATCAGCACAATAAGCTCATACCAAACACATAACACTTTTTCAAAGCATTTAAAGAGTTATAAAACATGTTCATGAAGTAGTTGGAATCGTTTATTTCCATCATTTGAAAGAACACATTAATGGCATATTACTTAATCATAAAACTGTAACCTACCTTGAAATCCTTGCTTGTTACTTGCTCAAATGTACCCTTCCTCTTGCTCCTCTTGTCTCACTTGCCTCACTTGATTTCCTTAAACAATAACCAAAATTTCATTCAATTCGGTTCAAAAATCGGAAAGTTACTACGTAAACAATTTCAGACTATCCTTATGCATGAAACAAAATTCTATGCTCAACTTCCATCCAAAAATTATGACTCTTAGAGACTGAATTTAGACTTGATTCCTTCACACAGTTTGTAGCCTTATGTTTCTAGTTTACATCAAATAAAAAATAATCTTATTTGGACATCTACACAAAATATGACTCTGCAGGAAAAATGGAGTTCACCGCAGTGAAGTCAAAAGTTCGCCGCGGTGAACTTCTCTAGAAACTCACTCCGAAGACCCTTTTTCCTACATTTTCCATCTTTTCACTCCCCCCCACCCTTTCATATATAACTCATCTTAACACTAACCCATATGTTCTGCCTCATTTTCAACCCAAAATCATTCTCAAACCAATTCATAAACTAAGCTTGATCATTAACCAAATAGTAAAACATTAACTCATACCATTCATCACAACTTTCTACCCACATTCAACCATATTGTCACTTTTAACTAGCCTTAACTATGCTTCATCGAACAATCAAGAAAGTTTAATGCTTATGCTTACTTGTTTTAGCCTCAATGTCTTCAAGTTCTTTAAGATATCCCAAAAACAATAGCTTTTCTCTTCTCTTCCCCTCTTCCACAATTTCTTCTTCAATTTAAAACAAGAAAACAACTTCTTTTCTTTTTTTACCCTTAATGATCATCAAATGTCTATTATTCCCTTCCATACAATTCCTTAGCCTTCTAACCTTAAGTGATCTTCCAATTTTTCTCTTATACATTCTTACTTCTTCAATTTAACTTACACCATACTATACTCTAACTTAATCTTAATTTCTCCATTTAATACTTCCAATTCCATCAATATAATCAATAAATCCTCCAATCATTGACATGCTAATTAAACTCCAAACAAAATAATTTATACTCCAAGGCCACAAAATTTAATCAATTCATGCTTAGTAAAATAAAAAAAGAATTTGAAGCCCAATATATATGATATACATAAGAAGGGGGTTGAATTGTATATTCTTTTCATGAATACGAAATCTTTAATATTTCTGATAAGAACTTCTCTAACTTGTTAAAAGAATAGCACCAGAGTTATATGAAAATTGTTGCGTAGATAAATTGTAAATGACTTCTATATACTTGCTTAAGAATAAAATATACTAAGTTGAGAGATAGAAGATAGACACTGCGATTTTATACTGGTTCACCCCAAACCATGGGCTACGTCCATTCCTCAGAGTTCTTTTGAGTATTCACTATACTTTAACAAATTAAAAGTATTCTATCTTCCTTCTTGAGCCTCTTCAGGTCTTTTACACCAAGTATTCTTTCAGCTATCTTAGCCTCTCCATGCTCTTAGCCTTTTCTTTCTCTCACTAAAAAGATATCGTGAGCTACTGTTACAGTAGGTTTAGCTCTCCAGTATCGCACTACAAAAATTTCCTTTTCTAATTATGCACTTGAATGCTCTAAAGATGTAAGATCAAAAGTTTTCCGAAAGATTGAAAAGTTGTAAATTTGTAAAGTTGTGAAGTTGTAAAGTTGTAAAGTTGTTTATTCTTCGGCTACGACTAATATTTATAGTCTAAGTCTCCAACTGCTTTTTTGAATCTCGATAACTGCTTCTTGCATCTCGATAACTGCTTCTTGAATCTTGATAACTGCTATTTAGCTAAGTTCTATAACTAAGTCCAACTAACTAACTAGTCGATGTACTAGCGTATCTTCTGCTTTGTATCGTTAATGTTTTCTTCTGTATCTTTACTTTTTCTGTGCTTTACTTCTTCTATGTTTTGCTTTTTTTATATCTTTACTTCTTCTATGTTTCACTTTTTCTGTATCTTTACTTCATTTATGTTTGGCTTCTTCTGTATCTTTACTTCTTCTGTTCTTTGTTCCTTCTGTGTTTCATTTCTTCTGTATCTTTACTTCTTCTGTGCTTTGTTTCTTCTGTATTTCACTTCTTATGTATCTTTACTTCTTCTGTGTTTTGTTTCTTCCATATTTTTTTTCTTCTATGCTTTGCGCTTCTTCTGTGTTTCGCTTCTTCTCTACTTTACAGTTTCTATATGTTTGCGCTTCTTCTGTACTTTATTTGTTCTGTGCTTTTACTTCTTCTGTATCTTGCTTCTTCTGCACACTTAAAACACTCATCAAACTAGTTCATTTATTTCTAACATTATTATTATTTGATTGTCATCAAAATTAATCTTCGTAAAGTCCTCCTGACTTAATAATCTCCCCCTTTTTGATGATAACAAATAATCATAATTTAGAAAAACATAAGTTAATGAACTATTTTTATTCAGTTAATGAGTAAGAGAACATCAAACAAAATACACATATGTTATCTTTTTTTCTTGTATCTGTTCTTCTCTTCTTTCTTCTTCCTTTCTTTCTTCATTTTCTGGTTCTGCTTTTCTTCTATTCTTCTCCCCTTATTCTTTTCTTTTTTCTTCTACTTTTCTCCCCCTTTCTTTTATTCTTCTCCCCCTATTTGTTATTAATCAAAAAGGTTTTCTCAGATGCTGTATGACTTCAGAAAAAATTCATTGCATGTCAGTCCTGATCAACTTGAGATCTTCTTCTACTGTCACCCAAAGATAAGCTACGTCCTTATGTAGATCACCAACGGAGTCCTCAAATCATCAACCTTAGTATAAATTTCTTCAATCTCCTTCACTAAGGCTTCTTGACTCCACTGTTGAGAGTTACTAACTTCTTCCATCCCAATTGTAGGAACTAGTTGAGGTGCACTTGATGGATAGAAGTTTGTTTCAACATATGTTTCTGAAGGTAAAACATTTAATTCAATGATTTTCAAAATAGGAGGTTTGAACAATTTTTTTCCTCAGGGAGATCAAGGTCATCAGGTTTTGGTAGTTTTGGTATTGGTTTGCCAAGAAAGTGAATGACATCTTTGATTGAAGATATAGAACTCAAAGGTCTAAGGTGCAAGAGTAGGTTCACAAACTTTCTAACTTGAAACTAATACCTTCGACCATGATAGTTCTGAACCATCCTTTAGTCACCCTTCCAACAAGTTGCATCTATGGAGAAGCCTCCACAATGACTTCCTGATGCATTCGAAATGTGGTGTGAAACATAGATGTCTCTTGGTTGTTTTGCATTGCATGCATCATCTATATTTCACACAGCTTCTTATATTTGCTTATAAGGAAGGTTACTTGTTTTTCCATCAGGGTACATCTTCTGTTTCCCTTTCTACATTGCGTACAATGTTTGAAGCTCTAGGTTTCACATCAGACACAATCTTGATCAATGTTCTACTTATAGCTGGGTAGATAGTATATCGATCCTTTGTCATCTTTAACAGATATGGTTCTGATTTTTCATCTCTCAGAATCCCATATAATCTTCTTTCTTCAGGATTCAGAAGATGTATAAACCGATTGTTGACCAAGATAGGTTCAACTTGTACCTTGACTATTCTTTCACAGGTTCTCTTATTATGATTGAGCTTTTGCTTCTCACAGGTACCATTTCTTCAATTACCTTCATTCTTAAGTCCTCTTTTGCTCTTGTCGTCGAAGAGTTTGTAACCTTGATGATCTTCTCAATTTTTTAACCTGCTCAACATCAAGTGTCTCTCCTTTTCTTTTCAACGACACTTGTTTTTCAAATAGATGCACCTGGCTTTTTTCTTGTTGTAAGATCGTATTATCTTTAACTGCTACCTCAGATGATTTATTCTTCTTTTCTTTTGTAACCATTCTTCCTAAGGGCTGAGGTTTCTTCCTCTCTGTGGGAGTAACATTTCCATTTCGTCCGACTGTGCGCTCCCCCTCAATTCTTGGTTTCACCATAGAAGTTGCCTCCTCCTTTTCTTGAGCTTTCAATCCTATTCTACATATAGTCGACGCATTAATAATGCTTTTGATATTCATCTTCACCCTGTTTCCTCTGTCTAAAAGAATTCCAGAATCTCTAAAGACTCTTGTTAACATTATGCTATATGGTAAGGCATTGGAATCCTTCTTTGTCTTCATCATATACCCTAAAATCAGCTGTGGAAGATTTATTGGCTGATGGTTGAGTAGATAGAATAGGCATTATTCATCAATGTTTGTCACAACATTCTTCGTTCCTATTCTTGGTATAATACAGTGAAAAAGTGTCGAATGTAGAACCCTAACCTTCGGAGTAAGATTTGACGACTTCTTGTCCTGTAGGTCATTGCATCCATATAGTTATCAATTGAGATGTACCTTCTCTACGAGGCTTTCAGTCATCCATCTCTTGTTCTGAGATACCTCTGCTCCAACACATGGACATCCACTGACCTTCTTGATTAGCTCCAATGTCACAATAATCGATAATCTATCCACCATTGATACTACAGTATCGTCTACTACTCATAAACTTCATTCAGATAAACTATTTCACGAATCTAACAGAAGTTCTTCCAACCCGCTGCATCGACTTCTGATTCAATGTCCATCTGATCCTTCTTTAAGGGTCAAAATCAACTAGTCTTCCATAAATCATAGTTTGCTCCATTATGATCTTTAGACAGTAGGAACTTTCTCAAAATAATGAGATTTGTCTCTGAAGATGAGAATGTAAATGAAAGGGCTTGAAATCAGGAGTAATGAACTGTTTTGTTTGAGACCTTCTATAAAAGTCGATTTCAGAGGATTTCAAGAGTAGTCTAAAGTCAGTGATGTTTTGAACCTTTTAAGAGGATTTCTCTTTTATACTACCTTCCCAATAGTTACCGTCTGTAACTTTCAGTTACTGTGCTCTAGAAGACTTACGACTTTTTATCTTCCTTCTGTAAAAATCCTTTGGGTCATGACGTGTCAGATGATTTATCACTCAACACTACCATATTCAAGTTTTGTCTGATTTCTTTGGATATTTCTCAATTCAAAGGCTTAGTGAATATAATCTACCCATTGATGATTCGTCTTAAGAAATTGTAGACTAACAATTCCCCTTTGTACATAGTCTCACAGAAAATGATGCCTAACTTCAATATGTTTTACCCTTGAGTGTTGTATTGGATTCTTCGATAGGTTGATAGCACTTGTGTTGTCATAGAAGATTAGGATTTGTTCTTCTTGTATTGAATAATTTTCTAACTGATACTTAATCCATAATGTCTGTGAACAACAGCTTGTAGGTAACATATATTCAGCTTCTACAGTAGATAGAGAAATTGAGCTTTGCCTCTTACTAGACCATGAAACTAGATTGTGGCAAAGAAAGTGACAGCCTCCACTTGTACTCTTCCTATCAATCTTGTCTACAACGTAATCAACATCATAGTAGCCAATTAACCTAAAATCTTTACCGTTCTCATACATTAAGCAAAGATCAGTAGAACCTAATAGATATATTAAAATTCTTTTAACAGCAATATAATGAGATTCTCTAGCTTCTGCTTGAAATCTAACACATAAACAAACACTAAAAAAAATATCAGGCCTGCTTGCTGTAAGGTAAAGTAAAGAACCAATAATTCCTCGAAAAACTGTTTGATTAACCTTCTTACCTGCTTCATCCTTAGAAAAGGGTTTGAAGGATGCATAGGAGTTAGCATCAGTTTTACTTTATCCACACCATATTTTGAACCAACATTTCTTTGATATACTTATGTTGATGAATAAAAATCTTTTCTTTGGTTTGCATAACTTGTAAACCAAGAAAGAATTTTAACTCACTTATCATGCTCATTTCAAATTTGCTTTTCATTAGTTTTTCAAAACTGGAACATAGCTTTTTAGACGTCACACCAAAAATAATATCATCAACATATATTTATATTATGATGAAATCATTCTCAATGCATTTTCTAAACAAGGTCTTATCTATATTTCCTCTACTAAAATCATTTCCAATCAAAAAGGAACTTAGACGATCATCCCAAGCTCGAGGGGCTTGTTTCAAGCCATATAAAGCTTTGTGAAGTCTATAGACTTATTCTAGTTTCTTAGGGTCTTTGAAACCGGGAGATTGCTTTACATAAACCTCTTCATCTATAAAACCATTCAAAAAGGCACTTTTCACATCCATTTGAAATAGCTTTATATCATGACAAACAGCATATGCAAGCAAAATCCTAATAGCTTCTAACCTAGCTACAGGAGCATAAGTTTCATTATAGTCTATTCCTTCTTGTTGATTATAGCCTTGAGCTACTAATGTAGCTTTGTTACTATTTACTCTACTTGACTCATCTAGTTTATTCTAAAAAACCCATCTGGCTCCTATAATAGACTTTTTAGAAGGTCTGGGAACTAAAGACCAAACTTTACACCTAGTAAATTGGTTCAACTTTTCTTGCATGGCTAAAATCCAAGCTTTATCCTGAAGAGCTTCAACAATTTTCTTAGGCTTTATTTCATAAATAAAAGCTACATTTGCTTCTCTTTTGAATTTAGACCTAGTTCTCACACCGTCTGAATTTCTCTTATAATTAGATCTTCTGGGTGAGAAGATTTTTATCTCCAGCCCTTTTTCATACCAAAAACTTTCAGGAACATCTTCTATTTTCTCTATAGAAATATCTAAAGGTGACATACCTTCATTATCAGCCAAGGGTACTGCTAGGGTTTCATTATTAATATCATTACTTCTATTTGGTTGAGAACTGTCATCAAACTTGACATAAATAGATTCTTCAACAGATTTAGAAGCAAGATTATAAACCCTATAAGCTTTAGAAGATAATGAATATCCTAGAAAAATTCCTGAATAGACCTTAGAATCAAATTTATCCAAAATTTCTTTTGTATTCATTATAGTACATTTGCAACTAAATGGTTGAAAGTAAGATATATTCGGCTTCCTTCCATTCCATAACTTATATAGAGTTTTATTCAACAATGGTCGGAAAAGTATTCTATTTTGAATATGACAAGCGATATTTACAGCTTCTGCCTATAAATACTTAGGAAGATTCATTTCAAATAGCATGGTTCTTGCCATTTCCTGAATCGTCCTATTCTTTCTTTCTACAACTCCATTTTATTGTGGAGTTCTAGGAGCAGAGAAATTATGGAAAATCCCATTCTCTTCACAGAATATTCTGAATTTTTCATTTTCGAATTCTCCACCATGTTCACTTCTAATTCTAGCAATAGAAATTCCCTTTTCATTTTATAACTTTTTGGAAAGAACTTTAAAACATGTAAAGGCTTCGTCCTTATGTGACAAAAATAATATCAACAAAATCTAGTGAAGTCATCAACAATTACAAGACCATACTTCTTTCCACCAATACTTAATGTCCTGGTTGGACCAAATAAATCTATATGTAACAACTCTAGAGGCCTAGACGAAGATACAATATTTTTAGAAGAAAAAAACTTTTTAACTTGTTTTCCTTTATGACAGCTCTTACAAAAGAAATCCTTGTTAAAACTTCTTTTTGGTAAACCTCTTACCAAATAATGTTTAATCAACTTGGAAATGTGTTTAAAACTTACATAACCTAGCTTTTTATGCCAGATCAGTTTTTCTTCATTTGTTGATATAAAACAAGAAATATTTTGACTTTGCAGATCTTCTAAATTAATCTTATAAAGATTGTTTCGTCTTTTGGCAGAGAAGAATATATACCTATCCTTGTTTTTGACTACATAAGAGTTTTGGTTAAATGATACTTCAAAACCAAAATCACATAATTGACTGACACTAATCAAATTATGTTTTAAACCCTCAACTAGCAGACCATTATCAATATATGTAAAGGAATCTTTACCGATTTTACCGATTCTAACTATTTTGCACTTCTGGTTATCTCCAAAAGTTGCTGATCCTCCCTTCTTATCTTGAAGATCTAAGAACATAGACCTTCTTCCTGTCATGTGTCACGAGTGTCCACTGTCCAAATACCATTGGTGTTTCCTGCTTTTTCCAAGGAAGGAGATCTACAGTAGATATTATATTTTTTTAGGTACCCAGATTTTCTTGGGTCCTTTAGGGTTAGTCTTAATTGGTGTTTCCTGCTTTTTCTAAGGAAGGAGATCTACAGTAGATATTATATTCTTTTTAGGTACCCAGATTTTCTTGGGTCCTTTAGGGTTAGTCTTAGAAATATTTATAGAATGAAAAGGAGACTGGTGAAATTTCTTTCTATAAGGAACAAACATCTATTTGTAATGGGTATTGCTTTTAGTAAACCCTAAACCACTCTTATCATTAGGGTGTCGATAATTTCTAATCATATCATTCATTTTCTTTGTACTTTCAGTAAGGTTTGATAAATCTGCTGAAAGAGAATTAATCCTTTGTTTCAAGAAACTAATTTCCTCTAATCTATCAATAGAAACTTTTTTCTTAAATCGTGTACCTGTTTCTTAAGATAGACATTTTATTTTTCTAGCACTTCTGTGTTCATTAAGTTTTCGACAAACTTCCCTTTTAAAGATCTATACTACTTTAGTATAACGTGTGAACCATCTAACAATTCTAAATATGCATCTTAAAGTTCATTAAAGTTAAAAGTTACCTCCTTGTCACCCTCCTTTTCATATATTTGTTTGTTCTGATGCTTCTGAATCAGAATTAGATTCGGATGAATCCAAATCTTCCCAAGTTACCATCATACTCTTTTTATTTCCTTTATTCTTCTTCGATACTCTTCTAAGTAACGGACATTCAGACTTATAGTGTCCTAGTTTGTTACACCTGTAGCAAATGATAGAGGTCTTATCGTTCTTGACTTCTTCTTTGCTATTTTTTTTAAAAGAAAAATTCTTGTTTCCTCTTGCTTTCTTTTTCCACATCCTTCTGATCTTTGTTGAAATGAAAGATAATTCGTCATCATCTTCACTTGAATCTTGATCAGATTCGCTGGTATCATCATTTTTGACTTCTTCTATCTTTAATGCTTTTGATGAAGAACTTCTATTTCTCTAAGTCTTGTGATTTTTCTGACCAGCCTTTAATGCTAGATTTGTCTCTATCAGGTTTATCTTCCACATCAAGCTCTACTTCATATATCTTCAAAGAACTAAGCAATTCATGTAGCTTTAGTTTACTCAAGTCCTTGGCTTCTTGTATTGCAGTGACTTTGGGTCTCCATCTTTTCGCCAAACTTTTGATAATCTTCGTAATATGATCTTGATTATAGTAGATTCACCCAAGAGCTTTAAGTCTATTAACGATAGTTTGAAATCGTCTAAACATCTAATCAATAAACTCATCTTCATTCATTTTAAACAGCTCATACTAATGTACAAGAATACTGATCTTGGATTCTTTCACCAGGTTTATGCCTTCATGTGCGATGGATAGAGTGTTCCACATCTCCTTCGCAGTTTCGCATCTATGGACTTTATCATACTCACTTCTGCTCAAAGCACAACTCAAAAAGAACTTGGCCTTTGAATTTAGTTGAAATCTAGCTTTGTGATTAGCTGACCATTTGTTACGAGGAATGGTATTTCCTTCATCATCCATTGGTACGTACAGTCCATTCTCGATGATATCCCAAAGATCAATATTTGTGGATTCTATGAAGAGCTGCATCCTGTCCTTCCAATAATGATAATCTTCACCATTAAACGCAGGAGGTCTTGTCACGGAGGCACCTTCAACTATAAAAACATGTGATTCAGCCATGGATCTTTGTCCTCCCTTTATAAAGGTGGTTCTTGGAAACTGAGCTATGATACCAATTGAAGTAAATCACATGTTAATATAGAAATTACATACAATATATGATATACACAAGAAGGGGGGTTAAGTTGTGTATTCTTATCATGAATACAAAATCTTTAATATTTCTGATAAGAACTTCTCTAACTTGTTAAAAGAATATCACTAATGTTATATGAAAATTGTTACGTAGATAAATCGCAAATAACTTCTATATACTTGCTTAAGAACCAAATATACTAAGTTGAGAGATAGAAGATAGACACTGCGATTTTATAATGGTTCACCCCAAACCATAGGCTACGTCTAGTCCTCAGAGTTCTTCTGAGTATTCACTATACTTCAACAAATTACAAGTATTCTTTCTTCCTTCTCAAGCCTCTTTAGGTCTCTTACACCAAGTATTCTTTCAGTTATCTTAGCCTCCCCAGGCTCTTAGCCTTTTCTTTCTCTCATTAGAAAGATATCGTGAGCTATTGTTACAGTAGGTTTAGCTCTCCAGTATCGCACTACAAAAATTTCCTTCTCTAAGTATGCACTTAAACGCTCTAAAGATGTAAGATCAAAAGTTTTCCGAAAGGTTGAAAAGTTGTGAAGATGTAAAGTTGTAATGTTGTAAAGTTGTTTATTCTTCGACTACGACTAATATTTATAGTCTAAGTCTCCAACTGCTTCTTTGAATCTTGATAATAGCTTCTTGAGTCTTGATACACTATAAGAAAATAGTGAATTAGAGACGAAAATTACCGACAAAATCGACAAATATTTCGTCGGTATATCAAATTATCGACGGAATAAACTGACGGTCAAAAATGTCAGAGATGCGACCGTAGCTAAATTCACTGACGGAACGTTTGTTTACTATCGGTAAAATTACCGACTGAAAAGGTAAATCGTCGGTAACATCAACGGAAAAGTTACTGACCGTCTAATTTATTTCGTCGCTAAATTTACCGACCGGGTGGCTTACCCATATGTAAATCTAGCATCAGAATGTTTCTAATACAGTCGGTAAACTTACCGACGATAAGATTGTCCGTCGGTATTGTATTTAGACAATTACCGACGGAAATCTTGCATATTTTCGTCGGAAAAAATTTTATTAAATTTTTTTAAAAATATATATTTCCATTATATTTAAATTATAATTGTCGAACAATTTTATTAATAATATATATTTAA